>JARHVA010006002.1:577500-732500 GCA_037957365.1 Torreya grandis
TTCTCACAATCATGATATTTTTATGCATTCAAAGAAATATTTTTTATATTGATAAAGATCATTGACACTTAGCATAAAAATTTATTGTATTGAAGATAGAGTATATCAAATATTGTATTATTTAAATCTAGGTAAATTCAACATGTAAAGAACATTTTAATGGGTAAATACAACCACATTCAAGTTGACACAATAATAAAATGAACCCACGCTTCCAAATCCCAATCTTTGCAAGTGTATATTTTATTGTCTTCTACAATATTTTATCCATGAAGAAAAATGAAATTGTAATGTATTAAATAAATAAAGATAATTAATATATTTTAGTGTATGAAATTGTATAATTACACATTCATTGAATGATTTTTCATAATTTATTTCCTTTTTTGTTGTTTTTATAGGTGCACTCCTTCATTGAACCTTTGGTTATTTATTCCTTACAAGATATTATATAATGTAGTAGCTACAAATTCTCATCATCAATTGATTTGATATTTATATTTTAAAAATGTGTCTTGTTTTAGAGTTTTACCTTGTGTTGTTTTACTAAAGGTAAGAATCTGCATAACGATATCATAGGTTGTTATGTTGGAGGCACAAAGTTTTAGAGATGTGTTGTGAACTATTTTAATTGAGACATAACCAGAAGAAGAAACATTGTTTTAGTATTATAAATAGTTGATAAGTAAATAATTATATAATTTTAAAAATATGCATGATCATATGTTACCTTATTCAACTTGTAATGTGTCATGTTCATTGATTTTATTTTTTATTATTGTTGTTTATTCACTTGCATGAAATGCCATTAATGATACACACCAAAAGATTTCTAAGATGTTAGGTTTAAAAAATAAAGCATACACACTGAAATATTGTTAAGATGTTATATTTGAAAAATGAAGCATAATTATCGAATAAATTAAAAATGTTGTGCACTTGATACTGATCGAAGTAGTTATTATATTAGTGGTTTTGAATTTTTCAAACAATTTTGAAATTAAAAATTAAAAATTATGTGTTATATAGTTTATGTAATGTAAGGCACATTCCTTTGAAATTGTGTGCAATCATGCACCAATCTAGAACCTATATATACCCCTATCACTTCACATGTATCTAAATTGTTTAAAGTAGAGATAAGTCTCTCTTAAAATAAAATATTTATCTAATTTTTTAATGGCCTTATTATTTTGTGTGAACCAATCATTTGAAATGTTTTTACTCTTTGCTAATGTCAACAACTTCCTCTAATTTACTTTGTTATGAATGGAAGATGAAATATTCAAGCTAAAAATTAGTGGAATCTTGAGAAAAATTGATTGTTGTAATATGACTCTAAATCAATCCATCATTATTTACACCCCAAAGTATGACACCCATTTTTTGTAGGCAACAAAAATCACCAACAGAAAGATTTTTGAGAGAGTTTTGAATGGAAAAAAAATGTTCAATTTTGTGAATGATGAATACATTGAAATTTTGAACACTAATTTTATCAATCAATACCTAAAGAAATAGGTAAAGATGCTTTTTCTTAAAAACTTCAATTATATTTAAAAGATAAATAATTATCAAATCAATGTTCCACTAAAATATTCTAAAATGGATGGCCAAAGACAAGGGGGGCCGTAATGGTAGATGAATATTTCACTATCTATCTTAGAAAACTGACCTCCATCACTATCTAGATATTTTCTCAATATGATTATTTTATTTGGAGATAAAGCTTCCTAGTTTTATTTTATTTTTATTTTTTTAAATACCTTTATTTAGGGGACACAAATCATCAAACCTTTTCACAAAAATTATATAATGCTCCATTACCTCTTCAGGTGTGATTTTTTTTTTGTACTGGTAGAGTCAAATCATGGTTGGAGAAATAATCTATAATTTTTTATAATATGTTACTTTCCATATTCCCCTTTTTGCACCTAGTATCCATGTTGTTGTACCTAGGGGTTTTCAAGAAGGAAATAGACCCTTTTTCCAATAAGTCTACTTGTTCTATTTTTTGTTTGTCTAAAATCCATTGAATATTTATAAGTGTTATTGTACCAATCAAATTTAAATCTTGTTTATTTGAAATAGGTAAAGTATCACTTTCAAATAAATCAAATGCCTTATCAAAACAATCCCAAATGGGTTGTTCCATGAAAAGAAGGCATTTTCTGTTTTGCAATTGTTGTGATGAATAGTTCAATTGTGTGAAATTTTTGTTTATCTTTTTCATGTATTTATTCCATATTTTTTCCCTATTTCTATGTTGTTTTAACCTCTCAGTTGGATAAGGACATGTGTAGATCAGAGTCTTTCTACCAATCAAGCCTTATAAATTATTTCATTAGCTTCATTATATTGGTTACATATTTTGGAAACAATATATAATAGAGTACAAGTTTACAAAAATCTTGCCCTTCTAACAGATCATTTATTTCTTGATGATAGTGAATTATATTCTTCCTCTGAAAGAATTATCTATTGTGTTTTAATTTTGTGTTTTCCATCTCCAATTTTGAACCTTATGGTTTTTTTCTCCATCATATCTTCTATGACATATTTTGATTTGATAATACATTGAATTTATTTAGATCAAAAGGAATTAACAAAGCATCTTTAATTATCACCTAATTATGTTTTCCAAATGAATGAATTATAGCATTCACCTCTCTTTCATTTAGATTTATTATTTTGATATTATCATCTCCCAATTCAAATAGCTCTATAGGAATTTTGAAGGTGTAATTTCTAGAGGAAATATACAATGTAGAGAATTCATTATGTGTCTAATTAAAAAATTGTGTCAACACAAGTCTATCAACCTTTTGTTCAATCTTATTTGTTTCTACTAGTATGAGTAATTATAAAGCCTTTTTAAAATATGCATACATATATGTTTCCCTTATTTGTCTTATTTTTTAAAATGTTTTTTCTATCATGGCGGCAGGGTATTTTAAATACATGTTTACATGGTGGCAACTAGAACAAGTTGTTGCCCCTTCTTCATGTTTCTATTTCAACATATTTTATATTTTAATAATATAATTATCTCTATATATCAACCCATAAATTTCAAGTTTATTTTATCTATTCAAATGAAAGCCAAATTTTTCACAAGGAGAAAACTTATTTTTTGTCAATTATATTTTATTGGGTGTAAATTTATTGAAATTAGATCTAACACAATAGAGAATTCCCTCTTATTCATTTCATAATTTTAGTTAGATTTGAAAGGAATATTTAAGTTCATCCTTATCATAGGAAAGGATTATTCCCATCTAAGAGATTCTTTTCTTAATATATTACTAAATAAATAAATATCTGGATGCATATTTGGTAGACTAAACAACTGAAAATACAAATCAACAAGAGGAATTTTGTTGCCAGCATAAAATGAAATATGATGATGTGGATTTAATTTTAGATTTGATAGTATAAATGGTACTATATACAAATTATCTTGGAGCAAGACCTTCTTCTACCTTTTAAGATGGGAATTGCTTTCTCACCTAAAGACATTGTGTAAAGTAATTGAAATGATTTAAATATTGATCTTTTGTATAATGCAAGTTGTACATTGGATCAATTAACAAAATGATTTATGATTAAGTAGTGATTAATTATATATAAAAAAATTTAATTTATAAACTACAATACAAAATAAATATTTAATCTTCATAATATATATACTAACTCACACATAAGCAAATAATGTATGACCAAACCTAAAATAAATTAGATGTAGAAAGATGTAAAAATAATTCAAATGGAATGGCATAAAAGTTTACTATAAATGTATAACATATCAACCACTAACCAATATAATAATATGGGAAAAGGAATCCACAAAAAGAAATTCAAAGGAGAAAGATGAGGGCGAATTGTGTTTCTAATATGTGTCAAAATGCCCATTAATAGGTACCTTTAAGGTATCTCCTAAGAGATTCCTTTCAAACATGCAAAAGACTGAATTTTTCCTTCAAGGTATCACCTAGAGGATACCTTAAAGTTAACCATGATGGTATTACAAGTGTATTTCAAGGCCATTGAATGAATATCCAAATATATACCTTGAACAAAGGTGTCATACATTCAAACGGATGTTGACTGTATCTCCTTTTAGATACCTTTTACATGCACATGAGTAAAATTTTCCTTGACCTTGAAATCACTACTAGGTGATAACTTGATGGTCCTTACAATACTTTCAAGGATATCATCAAGGTATCTACTATGAGATATATTCAAGTTACCCATAAAGGTATTTTAAGGCCTTTGAAGGCATATCTTAGGATATATATCAAAGGGAGTTATCATACATTTAAGAGGAAGTTAAAGGTATCTCCTAAGAATTCATAATAATAACCAATGTGATTTTTTATGCAATATAAAACTTGTATCTAGGGTGACCCATAATGTATGTATAAAGTTACCATTACCATATCCAGGAGATATGACATCATATAAAATTAGCCATTAGCATGTTGCTTATCCTTGTCTAAAACATGTTGTCATGCCCTAATGCTAATTATTTCTTTGAGGACAAAATATAAGGTTGAGTTCATAAACATGTCCAAAAGAAGAACCCATTCTAGGTGAATAAAATGGATACTTAGGAAACCATAAAATTTATTTAAGAGGGCCATCCCAATGTGAACCCCCATATTAAAATTAGTGATATGTATGGGTTTATTCTCCTTTGGGATGATAATTTTATTTCTGATAATCCAAGTTACACCATGGCATCTTGTATGACAAGACATCATACAAGGCATGCACACTAAGACAAGGAGATCAGATTCAAATTCAATGAAGCAGATGAGCTCATAAATGTTAAAAAGTAATGGTGTATGAACTAAAAATTAATGTAGGATATCTTGATTATTTACATATAACCCCCAACTAAGTTCACATCATTTAATCATTTGAGCTTGAGTAAAATTTAGCTTTAAGTAATCCCAAGATCCCTAACTAATATTACAATAAATTGTGACTTAAGAGATTTAGCTAAGTGAAGAAACACCATTATCAAAAGATTACAATATAACACTACTCAACATATTTACCATGGCATCATCTTCTAGGAATTAAAGGATAGCCCCAACACCATCTAGGTTCTTGATCAAGGACTCTAAAAAATACCTCAATATATTATTCGAGGCTATTATGTTTGACAAGTGTTATTTTAATTATTTATCACTATGGGAAGTATTCAAGGACACTAATATGTTTACACTTTAATAACACATAGTAGTTGAGTATAATTAGATGAAAAAAACCTATGCACACTCAATCATTAGGACTTGTACTATGTTGTTGCAAAACTAGAAGTGATGTCATGCATCAATTTACTATGGGGTCTATTATTTGAAGGGAGAATCATGGATGGACGTTATCTAAATTTTATAGACAATGAAACTATTATGTCATGCATATATAGATAATAGTTAAATAGGCATTTAAAATTTCCTATTACATATGATTCACATAATATAGTTACATGGAAAAATGAAAACCATCTAGAGTGAGCTCTTTAAAAATGGTTACTACTGGGGAAGAAATTCACCTTGAAAGAACATGTCAAAAACCTAATCCCCATTGATAATTTTAGAATGGGAATATGCAGAAGGATGACACTAATGAATAGTCTATTTGGTCATGTTAGTATCTACTACATACACCTATAATGGGTTCCTCTTTTATACCTTTTGACTACCTCAGAGTGTACCTATGCATTAGGGGAAATCATTAGTGTGTACATCTAAGAGTAGACTATAGAGAAGGACAAATGGCCATTAAGGGGTAATTTATCTATGATTTCCTATCTATTGGATGTAATCATGGGCACTATGTATAGGCTTAATAGATTATTATGGGATCCCATTGACAAGGTCACAAAAAAGGATATGTGACTATTACAGCTTTTTGTATATTTATTCATATGCAAGGAACATAATCAAGATTGCTAGGGACCTTAAACCTCAAGTACATATGACTATTCATGATGAGCCATTTTCAACAATTTCCCTAATTATATCTTGAAAACTAGACAATGACATTGGATATTACTAGTTATATCTAGATTTCATAGTGCTTATGTTGGCAGGGCATAAAGTAGATCCTCTTCTACTTCAAAAGTTTTTTCCAGATAGGGTGGTTGAGTGGGAAATTTCTCATCAAATTTTTAATATCATAGATGAAATTATTATAAAAAATAATGACACAATTTATGGGTCTTATATAACCATTAGGAGAATGCAATACACCATTCATAGGTAACTTGGAAAGGTTGATAATGATAAGAATTGCTTTGCATTGCCCACCCTTCCTCATATAAATAGAGATCCTCATACAAAGGTCCAAAATAAACTTCACACCCTCATCATAGAATACAAACATGAGACAATCGATCATTACTTTCTCTTCTTCATTTTCAAATATGAAAATGAGGTCATAGAAAGGGCTACTAATGTAGGGATAAATGAGGACTTATTGAGAGTAATTTAATTAGAACCATACTTGACACTCAGTGAAGAAATGTTTTTAATTTCACATATTAGAGAATCTATATCCTTAGGTTTATAGAGTGGGAATCCATCACAATAGTTAGAAGGTGAGGGACTTGATCCCTAATAAGCTCAAATCTAGCCTCAAGACCAATATCAGTTGGTAGTTAATACACCACTTAATGGAAAAGAATAAGTTGAGGAGGAAAAACTACCTACCTCAGAAAAAAACACGCACAATTACTCCCAATTCAACCCTTAATATTTGAACTAATTATGTTTAAGAAAAAGTTAGCCTAAGAGCTAACTATAGTTGGAGATAATGCATAATTGGAAACACTAATAGAAGTCAGGGTTATATTATTATGTTCCTTATACTAAGAAAAAACACTCGATACTTTAGCCTCTATTTTAAGCACTATTCCCTCTTCTCTTCCATCATATTCCATAGGTTCATAGGTAGGGAGAAAAATAAGGACATACTAGAGTAGGCCTAAGACAATACCATAAACCCATCTAACTCTGGAGGTAGATGAGGAGTTAAAAAAAGTAATGTTTTTGAGCTACAAGAACTCAAGACCAAAGCACCTATCATAGCTTAATCATCTATTAAGGGCCCCTTGCTCATATCTCCATTTTTTCTCCCCTCTTATGTCTTTACCTATAGTTTCAATCACCCCTATCCCTATTTTCTCCACATTTTTTCCTTAATAGATAGTCTCAATAGGTATATTATTCTTAGACCCATCCATGAGTCTTCCTACAACAAAAAATATTATTCTTCCTTCCACTACTATAATTTATATCCATGTGGTTTCCATCCCTTTTATTTTCCTTCTATTAACATACTTTAAATCAACATTAGCCTTGTCCATCCTAGTCATTGTACAATCCATGCCTCTAAATACAATACCTTTTACCTAGTTGGGTTCATCATTGAATTCTTCTACTCCCACCATAGTAACCATAGTGGTAACAACTAAGAGATAACTTAGGAGGTAGCTAGTCTATTTAGTTCATACAATCCCACTGAACATAGGTTGGTCGAAGATTATTTGGCCTATTATGCTTAATCCTCCCACATCCACTAGAAAAACTCATGAAGATAATGCTTAGTTAGAAGCATTACCCTTTGATCCCACAAATATTACTCTTTTATATTGGGCTAGGGAACTAGTAGCCTTGGCCTTGAGAGTCCCAATCTAAATATTAAAGAATTGTCAATAATGAGCTGCCTATTTGAGAAATCCACTATATTAATACAAAGGGTGAGAAAGAGGAAGATATAAAATAACTTAGGTAGGATCCTGATCATAGAAGAGATAGAGGAAATATACTCATTAAGAAAAAAACAAAATAGGTATAAGGGTCTGTCCCTTTATGCAGAGGACTTGAAAACATATATGGAGACCCACATGAGAGCTATTATGAATATACATCAATGAACTAAAATGGCCATACAAGAGATCGAGAAAGAGTTGGAAATACTTAGAGATCAAAAGTAAATAAATCAAGTTCCTTAGGTCATTAAACAAGATGCATAATATGTTACCCTCAGATTGTATGAAATCCTTAATTTAATTCATTGTTTAAGATTCAAAAGGGTTCCACATGTTAATAGCATAACTAAATTACCCATGGCCCTCAAACAAGATGATAGTAAGTTGAACTTCCTAGTGTTGTATACACCCAAAAATGCATTCATCCATCTAGATTTGATGAATCCATTAGAGGCCTTATATGTCTTAAACTTATATTTAATAAGGACCCAAGAGGCCTAAGATTAGGCTCTATCATTAGAGGCATTAGTTAATAAATTATCCAAATAAGAGAAAGAGGTTGAATAGATTTTGTAAGGACTAGAGTTAACTACTATTCAAGATAACTGGATAAGGTTGGTGATGAGGGATGCATTCAACCAAATGATCAAACAAACCTATGATAGTTTCAAATAGATATTATAGGGCTTGAGCCTTGAAAACATAGAAGATAAATTAAATATAGTAGGGAAGAAAGTGATGAAGGTTGAGGTATTTAGTTTCAATTTTAGAATGACTAAGATGGAGTAAAATAAGCTAATTAGAGAAATTAGTAGGTTAAATATACCATCTCTTATGGATATGGGTCTAATAAGATCATATCATGCCAAGGCCTATAAGAACTATAAGGACTTAGAGGCAAAGAAGAAAGTTGTTCAACAAGCTTAATATAGTAGTTCTACCATGCCAACTTGACCAACTCCACCAACAACAATAACTACCACATCAATGTCAAATCAGACTACTATTTCTATGGTGAAGATAGTTTAAACATCTAGTGTTTCTTTAAGTTAACTTCTAGTCAATATAGCAACTACTACTAGTTCTACTATAGTTCTCACAATAGACTTAAGACAAATTAAGAAATAACCAATTTAGATTAGTTAGTTTTATACTATTTTTCATGTAACCAATGTCCCCACATTGTAATTAGTTACATTTATATATTATTATTAAAATGAATTTTGAGAAAGATGCTTACATTACATGGATAGGCTATTTGTAAAGCATCGTTATGTAGCTTAAACATATCTTATGGTCTATTGATATGTAAACAAAATGTTCTAATCTTGGAGGATGAGGTGACCTCTTCCCCAGTATTTATATATACAAGTTGTAACCCTCTTTCAAAGGGTGAAATTTTTTAATGGAATATATGAATAAATCAATAATCTTGATTATCATGTAGCTATGTTTGTTCTATCTTCTTCCCTTTTTATGTTCATGAATTTGAATTTTCTCTAGTTTTTAATTGATAAAATAATTTTGATATGTGCAATCACTATGGATTAATATGATTTTTGTGTTTATGAATGATTAATCCTAAATATGATATAGCTACTAAATATTGATATGAACATTTATTATAGGTTGAATCATTACTCTAAAGTATGTAGATATGTCTCAGTTGATATAGTATTTTATAAGAAATAACTACCTTAGATTAATTTTTGGTCAAAGTTGTAACCTCTATTATAAAGGTTTGAAATAAAAATATTTACAAGATAAACCTTTAGTTGAGACCCTAAAACACCCTATAATTGATTACCTAGACTCCCAAACATGTTTGTTTGTAAGTGAGCAAAATATATAAACATCAAACATTGGTCTTTGAGAGACTTGTGTATTAAAGAGTTAGTTTGAGAATATCTTGTTAAAATACATATAATCCTTCTCTACCATAGCCTTCCCTTTTTTTTAATTTATTTGAGACCTACCCACCATATATTAGTATTTCAACCATCTAAATCACTTAGTGTTTTTCTTTATTTTTAGAAACCACTAGTTTGCCCATAAAATTAGTTGAACAACCCACAAGTTTAACCCATTATTACACCACTTGGTTTTTAGAACCACATACCTATTAATCATGAATAAGATTGGAAATTAGTTCCATATACATCCCAATGTAGACCCCCATCCTAAACTTAGTGATAGGTATGAGGTTATTCTCCTTTGGGACAATAATTTCATTGGTGATAAGCCACTAGCTCAATTTTTATTGATTGAATTTATCTATTTCCATCCTACCATCCTATACAAATAATGATTCTCATATGAAAATGCTAAAGATAATTACCTATAGAATATGTATCCTAAGATGTAGGCCATAATGATATTTTGATTCAAATGGTGTAATAAGGAATCCCTCATCACTTTGATAGTGAAGAAGATATTCTATAATTGGTCTATCCATGGAATCACTCTAGGTTTGGATGTCATGAAGTGTATTTCTTGTCACTTGAAAATAAGTGTGCATCAACTGCATCAATGGCATCCCACGAATTTGAATAATCTAACATATTGATCAACGAAAATAGTTGAATAAAAAATAGTATCAGTGTATTCAATGGAGTCCTTGATTAAAAATTGTAATGGTGCTGAGACTCAACAATGGCCTAAAGACTTCAAAGCATATAATGCCTTTAGGAAGGATTTGATCTCAAAGTTTATAAAACAAAATATTACAAAATGTATCCATTCGATGGAATGTCTCTAAAATGCAAGCTTTCAAAGGAAAGTTTCTGACATGTAAATTCCTTACATAAAAGCCTATGAAGATAGAACTTGAAGAAAATATTTTTGAAGCAAAACTTCTTGATACAAAGCTACCAAATACTAAGACTATTAAGAAAGTTTCCATTTGAAAAACTTCCAAAGTAATCATTGCCACCATAAAATTTTTAAAATTAAATTGTTGAAATAAATCTTTTGTGGACCAAACTTTCCAAAATAATTCGTCCAACATGAAAATAACCAATGAGAAACCTTACACAACAAAATTTGTTGATATAAAGATCCATATGTGAAACTTCTTAGAGGGAAACCTTTCATAAATAAATTTTTTGATGTGAATGTTTCCAATGTAGATAATATAAGAGAGTTGAATAATGTATATCAACCATTCTTAATTTTATGTGGAATGAGATTATTTTAATAGCCTCATATCTAAATAATTACCACATTGTCATACATTAAAGGGTACTTTGAATTTATCTCCTAATAGATACGTTAAAAATACACATGAGTGGAATTTTCCTTTACCTTGAATGTATTTGTAATATCTTCAAGGTATCTCTTAGGAGATACTTTCAAGTTACCCATGAAGGTATTACAAGGCCCTTAATGGAATCTCTTAGTGGATACCTTGAGGTTGAACTTGACCAGTGTTATTGAGGTGTATAAGGGATTGAATGATTAAATAGGTGTTTTAATCAAATAACATAGTTATCAATACATCAATTTTTGTGTATAAGGTCTCCTTATCAGGTTATTTTGAAAAAGGTTAGTGTTATTAGAAATTCACTTAGTGGGTGTTTGCCTTGTAAGTAAATTATCTTAAAAATTGAAGTCATGAAGGTGCTTAAGCCATGTTAATTCCCATGGTATAAATCCACTAGGATGTTTTGAATTGAGATTAAGGAGATTAAGATAGGTGAAATTACTGAGCTAGCTAGGAATTGGTCCTATGAACTTGTTGTTAGAAGTATCTAATTGCACAAAGGAATCCATTTTAAAAGATCATTTGGGATTTTCCCTAAAATACTATTACCAGAGACATCCAAGTAAGTCTCGATACCATATTTCCTAAATCCACTAGGGAAATTTCATTCTATAGTCATTCTAGGGAGCTTAATGCTCAACACTTTCCCTTTGAAGTTATGCTAGCACTAAATTCCCATAAAGTTATAAATGAAGTAAGCCTATGTTGTTATTCCCAAAAAACTAGATAAATAGGGATTGGTTTATGTCATTCAATTTTTTTTAGTATTGATGAGACATACGATGTTATATTTTCCAAAATCTAGGATGGAGGAGCCATAGTGGCATGGAATTGACCACACCACAAATATGTCAAATAATACCAAAATTATCATGCCCATGTTGCCCATGGATTGGATTGGTTTTTCTTTGTTTATGTTTTCTTGTATTGTTACAAGAGGATATCAATAGGATATAGTGGCTTCAAGTACAATGCCAAAATAAAATGAATTTACTTATTCCCTACATCAGACTCTACTCCTCCACCATAATTTTCCATGGCTTTTCTCACCTCTAGTAGATGAATGATTATTATCACTGAGATGTGAGAGATTATAATTATACCTTATTATCTCAATAGACCCCTTCATGTGCACCTTCATATGATAAATCCATATTATTTTTTATAATTTTTTATAAAGATGTATAAAATCAATAGAGGTGAAGGATGGAGACTCTACCTTCCTAGTCAACACAACATCTAGACCATTATCATTCCCATTCCCAATGTGAAATCTCTTGATTTTAAACTTATTAGAGTGAAACTTTTAAAAATAGTTATTAATAAAAATATTTTAATGAGAAAGCCTTCCTATGAGATACCTTTAAAACATGCACAAGAGTGTATTTCTCATGGGAGAGGGCATCAATTACGTTAATGATATCCCATAGATAAATAGTGAAATTAAACATAGTATCAATGTACTCAATGGAGTCATTGATTATAGATTTGGAAGGTGGTTAGACTCAATAATATCCTAAAGACATTGAAGCATATAATGCATTTTTAAAGGATTTGCTCTCAAAGTTTCTAATACAAAAGTTGTTGAAAAGTATCCTTTAGATGGAATGTCTTTGAAATGAAAGATTCTAATGGAAATTTTCCTACATGTAAATTCTCAATATAAAAGCCTCCAAATATATAACCCAAAGAGAATATATTTAAATAAAAATTTCCTGATACAAAAGCTTATAGAGACTAAGTTTGCAAAGAAAGATTACATTTGAAAACTTGTCAAAGTAATTATTACCACAACAAAATTTACAGAAGGAAATTTATAAAGTAAAGCTTCTAAAAACCAAACTTTCCAAAATAATTCCTCTTTTATGAAAGTCATCGATGAGAAATCTTCTGTAATAAAAGCTAATAATAGAAAGCTACCAACACGAAACTTCCTCGAGGGAAACCTTTCAAAAAGAAAGTTTCTAAAATGAATTTTTTTGATGTAGGGAATCTAAGAGACTTGAATAAGGTAGATCACCCATGCTTCATTTTATATAGATTGAGGTTATTTTAATATTTACAAATCTAAATAATTATGCAATTTTCACACATTAAAGGGGGATTTAAAGTTATCTCCTAGTATATACCTTCAACATGCACATGAGTGGAATTTTCTTGTTGCTTGAAGGTCCTTATAATCTATTCAAGTTATCTCATAGGGGATACCTTCAAGTTAAACATGAAGGTATTACAAGTCTTTTGAATCAATATCCTAATGGATACCTCAAGGTTGAACTTGCCTAATGTTATTGAGGTGTATAAGGGATTTAATGAGTAAATAGGAATTTCAATCAAACAAGGTAGTTATCAATACATTGATAATTGTGTATAATGTCTTATGTATTTCTTATCTAGGTTCAATGTGTCTTAATTCAAATATTTAATGTGAAACCCATAAAAATTGTAGACCTCATAAGATCATCAAGAGAGAGTTGAATAAGGTATATCCTTAATTTCATCATTTTTTACTAAACAATAATTACATTCAAGGGAATTATGATAAATTCAAGGAATTGTATGGCCCTTGAATGAATCTCCTAGGAGATAATTTAAAGGGCATTGTCATACATTAAACAAAACATTGAAAATATCTCCTAGGAGATGGATTCAACATGCTTGCGAGTGGAATTTTATTAACCTTGAAGCCACTATTGGATCCATCATTGCATAATTTCTTATTGAATAAAAATTACACCAAATGGAATTTCCATAAATTTAGGGAATTACAAGGCCCTTGAATGAATCTCCTAAGAGATACTTTAAAGGTCATTATCATACATTAGAAAGAAAGTTGAAGGTATGTCTTAGGATACCTTCAACATGCACATGAATGGAAATTTCCTTCACCTTGAAAGCATTAACAGGTGAAAAATTGAATTAAATTGTAATACCTTTAAGGTATCTCCCTAAAAATAGCTTACAAACATGCACAATAGTGGATTCCTCCTTAAAGGTATCTCCTAGGATATACCTTCAAGTTACCCATGGAGGTATTAGAAGGCCCTTGAAGGAATATCCTAGTAGATACCTTGAGGTTTAACTTACCCAATATTATTGAGGTGTATAAGGTATTTAATGATTAAATATGTGTTTCAATCAAATAACTATCTATACATTTACTTTTGTGTATATGCTCTCCTAGGAGATACCTATAATGTCCTCCTTGAAAGTATGGCATTGTCCTTCAAGGTATCTACTATGAGATTCCTTTAATGGCCTTGTAACACCTTCATGGGTAAATTGAAGGAATTATAGCTCCCTTGAATGAATTATAAGTCCCTTGAAGGAATTACATAGGAGATACTTTAAAGGGCATTATCTTACACTGAATAGAACATTGAAGGTATCTCATAAGATATATCTTCAACATGGATAAGTGGAATTTTCCTTTACCTATAAGGTACTATTGGGTTATATTCTGAATAACCTTCAAATACCTTCAAGGTATATCTTATGAGATACCTTTTAAACATGCATAATAGTGGATTTATCCTTTAAGGTGTCTCTTAGAAGATACCTCCAAGTTATCGATGAAGGTATTAGTTTTGCACATTTTCCTTTGTATAATAACTTGAGTCCAACTTAGCCTTAATTGACACATAATAGTATTGAATTCATGGGTAAATTAACCACATAAAGTTTGGATATTTATCATGCATATTTTAGACTTTGAAAATTCCCATGACTTATCAACCCAATGAAAGTCTACCACTTGGTACCTAGTCATGACCTTTAGAGGATCCTATTGTTTTTTAAAGTCTCACAGCCCTGCAATCCTATTATATCATGCCATTTTTTACCCATTAATGAAATTTTATGTCCAAGGAAGAGTTAAAAAGTAAATAACCTAATTACCCAATGGGAATGTGCCACTTGTCATTGAATCACTATGTTTCATCCCACAAAGGAGTTATAACCCAACTAGAACATGCAACATGGTGAGTAATTTTAGCCTTTCTAGGCCTAATTACTTTCTAAAGTCCTATGATAGTGTGATCCAATCTCATAATGCCACTTAGCACTTAGTTTCATCATTTGTCCCTCTAAAGCTAAGGTGAAATATTCAATATCTCAATATTGTAATCACATGACAAGATAACACCTATCAACTAGTCACTTAAATATTAGATAGATGGATAATACATGTAAACCACATGGTAGTTGGGACCAATATGATGAGGACATGTGGACCCCTATATTATAATAATAATGTGATCAAAGCAAACTATGAAGCCTAGTAAAGAGTGATCCAATCAAAAGATGACACTTGGTAGAATATTTTAAAATCCAACTAGATAGCCCAATATTAAAAATAGATGACTGATGTCTACATAAAATCACCAAGTGTTAATCATGTATCAAGTACAAAACCTAAGTTGTGCATAACTGTCAATGAATTACTAGTTGTAGGTGCAAATTAAATGTTGATGGGACTTGTTTTGGTGGTTATAAAGCCAAGTCACTTTATGAAAAAATTAAATCCTATGATAGTAGGCCACATAGATCCCAATAGAGAGTAATCCAACCAAAATAAGACAATTGGAATAATATCATGCAATCCACCCAGATATCCCAATATTCAAAATAGAAGACTGAAGTGAATGTAAAAGGAAACAAGTGTCAAAAAAAGTGTCATGTATGGAAACTAGGTGGAACATAGCTATCCAAAAAGTGTCTGTTGTTGGTGTGAATTAAATGTTGATGGGGCTCATTTTTGTGGTTATAATTCCAAGTCATCTTAAGGGAAAAGTCAAGCATATAATGAAGAAGTGATTGGGTGAATACTCAAATTGTATTTTCAGAGTCATTAGAAAAAACCTAAAGAATTACCTTAGATTTAAGTCAAATCAAGTTAAAGATAATTACCATTTATGATTGATATATTTCAATTCAAAATTCTAAAAATTCAAGAGTTTAAAGCTTACTATCTTGAGGCATTACATTCAATTTCAATTGTTATCTGCTAAAGAAATCCAAAGTGTTCTATGTTATTTGATAATAACTTATGTGCATTCATTCAACATCAAGAAAATCCATTAGATCATTAATTAAAAAAATTATAAACCATGGATGAAGTATGAACATCCATAGCCACCAAGCTAGACCAAGTTCCATTCCTCTACTCTTATGGAATGAACATCATCTTCTGAGACACCAGTTTTAATTCTATTTCATTAGCCATTAAAGATAATAAATACATTGATTTACTATACCTTGTGGAGAGGACTATAAATAGAGATAGTGATGATGATTAAGGCCCTAGTGATGGACAATATAGGTTAGATATCTTGGTGCTGAATTCTGTGAGATTGCACAAGGTTTTGTTTAATTTATAGGTCTTCCCATACATAAACTTAGTCTACTAAATTTTTATTTAATATAAGTGCATATATAATATGATTAAGTCCTTTAATTTGGTTAACAACATTTATTTCATATTTAGGTTATCCTTTTAGGCTTATTATGATTTTTATATACTAGAGATTGTCTACAATCAAGAGACTATCACCCAATGACTTAAAATGCATAACATCAAAGAAGTTTTGAGGGACTAGGTATACAATAATTGGATATTAATTTACAAATCCAATATAAATTATATCCCCATCACCCATTTCAATAAGGGGTAAGAATTGGGATGGCTATGATGAATAGACTGCATGGGTCTATGGACATTGGCCATGTAAATGAGAAGTGGTTTCCACTTCTATTTATGATCATAGATGACACCAACACTCCCATCTTGAAGATATCATTTCCTATAACTTACTACCCAAATTAGGAGGTCATGACTAACCAAGGAGATCATTTTTATATGCGTTCTTACTTGATTAATGCCATCTATGCTACCCATAAGCTCCCCTAATTCACTAATTAGGACCTAAACATGATATGGACCATGCCCCATGTCTTATCAAAAGTAATAATTTAAAAGAACAAGTAGGAGATATGAGAAATTACCAAGAATTTATACCTAATTATTTATAAATCCATCCATTATAGGCCCATGCCTAGGCTATCTAAATAAATTGAAATAATAGTTAGCATATTGGGAACATACTGGTATTATTTACACTATATGATAATAAGGGTAGTCAGAATCAAGACAACCCCCTTTACGATACCTAATATAATGTCAAATAAGAGTTATGAATAAGAGATTACCTTCTAGGTACTTTTAAGGTTAGATGGATTGTGTAATAATATTAAAAAAGGATTGGTTCATCCTCAATTATCCAACATTGGCTGATTTGAAATTGAGAACTAGAACTCAATCATGGCTACCACAAAGTATATATCTCCCTTTTTTTTTTAGAAAAGGATACAGATAGGGAATGGTATCCTACACATTTAACATTTAATCACTGCATCAATAATAGGGTAGCCTTAGGAATTACATATGATCATGAACCTGAGGATGAATATAGGTTCTACCTCAACATATCGAATGAAATAGAGGTATATTATAGGTTAAATGTTGATAATATCCAATAGGTAAAAGGGATGTTGGATGATGTAGGGTTTTACCAAGTTTTTTTACATGAAGATACTTAGGTGGGAGCATCAACACCTATAATCCATACTAATAGTGTTGAGGAAGAAGGGATAACTTACCCATAACTTAGAGATTACTATAGGCAATGTTTCCTACTTCGGAGAAAGGAGGACCTGATGAAGGAAAGTAAGTTAAGAAATCTTCTATTTATATATCCTCATCTAGAAAATCATCCCTAATAAAAATTAAAACCTCAATATAGGAAACACCTCTAGTGGAGGAAATAGTTACATCTACTTTAACACCAACAACTTTAGCATCAAGGATGCTTCCCCTATTTCTTACCTCAAAGAGAAACAAAATATTATAGGTTAGGAACATGTTTGTTTACCTCCATCATTATTTTATAAAAAACCCTTGAGCATATTTGGTGAGCCCCCAAATTTGGACCATGTCAACCTCTTGCCCTACTATCTCCTCCCTAGACATGTTATTAGGTCTATGACCATACCATTTCCCATTATCAACCCCTTCATTATATCATCCATTTCTAGGGTGTCAGTAATGGACAATTTTCCCCCAATTATGCCTAAGCTATGGTTACACCATGTTCCCAACTACCTAAGAAGAAGAGGCCCATTGTTGTCATTCCCAAATTTCCTTATTCATAACTAGTGCTTCTTCTAGCACTAGTTCTTATTTATCCTCAAGAGTTACACATCCCACTTCATCCCCCAGCTCTATGTTTGTATTGGTCACATCTATAATTTCTTCCTATATATATACTTTCCAAGGAATGACTTCATCCCAAAAATTTCCTCTATTTACTCAGCCTCCAAGTGGAGTTTTAGATAAATCATGGATAAAATAAATGCATCTAGTTACATTGGAAAACTAGGATTTGGTCATAGTAGGCCCTCCACAAGTCACATTGAAGTTTGAAAATAAGGTTAGAACCATGAAGAGATTGTCCAAGAGGAAGGTCATCCATATGGGCCATTTAAATATTATATATGAGTGAGAGGAGACTCTATTTGATCTGATCAATAAAATAAAAGCCAAGTTGGGTCAATAGTAATAATATGAGGAGTACTCCCTCTTGTCTCTTTATGAAACTATGGATGTGGCTATTTAATTGGTAAAAGGAGTATAATAGAGAAAAACTAACCCAGAGAAACAAAAAAATTACACATTACTAGAATAAACCATAACAAAGGTGGAAAGGGTTATGGGATAAATGTTTGATACATTGAAAAACTTAGCTCAATACAAGGTAAATGGAGATGAAGTCTATAATAGGATCTTGAAGGTAGAGGTTGCATATGGGAAATATGAAATCAAAATAATCAACTTGGAAAAGTTGATTAGAATGAAGAATTTTGAGAATTTTAATCTGATCTCCTTAGAAAACTTAAGCATTGTCTAGTCCTATATAATTGGTATAAGGAATGATTTAAACTACTTGATTGATGAAATGAGATCCCTGGGGCAGTCTCTTATCTAATATGGTGAAATATTCATCACTTTTCTATAGGATGATAAGATCATGCACATTATAAATAATGATGGTTTCATTATTAACAAGGATGGCTTTAAGGCCCAGTTGTAAAATTTTATTGTAAACTTCAAAAATTAGGCCATGGCTAGAGGAATAACCTTTAGGTAGGAGATGGTACATTTAGAAACCTCTACCAATCTAAGTATGGAAAAGGTTGTGGCAATTAATGAAGTAGTAAGTCCTCTCCAAAGTAAACATGATGAAATATATAAGATTACAATCAAACTACTAATGAAGGATATTATTGATCTAAAATTTATTGACAATGACTATAAGAGGTGCTCTGAAGCATGGAGAGGGTAAATAGATGTTGAGAAAGTGAGCATCCAATGAACCATAAACCATCACCAAAAAACCTCTACCTCCTTGACCCCTCTTGGGATATTTTCTACCTCAGCTAGAACAAACACTCTTTCTTCACCTATTATGAGTTCATATCCATCTTCTTTTATACTAGGATCTTCATCATCAACCACATAATCAGGATCTCAGTCCAACACTTTAAGAATGAGATAGACACATATTTGGATTTCTTTTAAGAAAAATCATTTCCTAATTACCTTCAATTTCATTATAAAATATTTGTATATTTAAATATGGAATATTTTCTAGATTTAGGACATTAGGGACCTTATATACTACTAGGTGTCATACATTTAGTTCTCTTATAATCATCTTAGGCATTAGAGGGCCTATTTATATGGGTTTTCCCCATTTATCATACTTTAGAACAAAATTTTGTGAGATTAATGCAAAGAGAAAGAAGAACTCCTATGATTCACTCACTATTTAAATAATTTTCATATGTTCTTGTCTTTGAAAGATTTTCTAATTACACATGATTTCATTTATTTTAATGGTTACATCTTATAATAATGTTCTTAATGTATCTTGTTATTTTTTTCTTTTAGTTATGCTAGGAAAGTCTGTTATGCATGCCCTTTTTTATTTCTATTCTACGTATGAATGTGCTTAATGTGATTTATTGTAGGTAGCCATTTCAAAAGCATACAATTTAGGTATATGAATTATACTCACCCTAGAATCCCCACTGTATTTGTAATATTCTGAGTTTAGCACTAGAATATCATGAATGTTAGTTTTATTTGCATTATTGTTATAAAAATTAAAGGAGATCTATTGGTATTTATTGTTGTGAAGAAAAATTTATTTTATGCTCTTCCCTACTTCCTTTTTGTAATTTTTTTAAAACATGAATCACCTTAGATTGAATATCATTATAACTATCCACTTGTTAATTTAATGTATGGGAATAAATTGGAAAAATACAAAGGCTCTAAAACATAAAAATATAAAGAAATTTTAGATAGAATGTATCACTACTGAGTTCATGTTATCCCTACAATAGGGTTTTCTTGTAGAATAAAGGTGGTGGACACATAATCATCCATAAAAAATGAATTAAGCCCTAGGGTCTTCTAGTACCTACACTATAAATTGATAAATATTATTTTGGTGTTCATAATATATCCTTGACATAGATATACATAACATATTTAGCACCTTATATATACATATAACTAACCTTATATATGTGATGTTTTTTATTTATGTATATATGATGATTATATATATATATATATATGTGTGTGTGTGTGTGTATATATATATATATATATATATATATATATATATATATATATATGTATATATATATGTATATATATGTATGTATGTATATATATATATGTATATATATATATATATATGTATGTATGTATGTATCTGTGTGTGTGTGTGTGTGTGTCTATATATATATATATATATATATATATGTTTATTTAATTTTTTGCATTGGTTATTGAAGACAAGCATTATAATGATATATTCTACCATGTGGAGAAGACTATAGACAAACATAGTGATGAAAAGGAAGGATCTAGTGATGTAGAAGACATACTGGATATCCTAGCACTCAATTTCAAAATATTACACAAGGTTGTATCCAACCTATATGAACTCCCTTATGTGGACTTAGTCTACCAAATGTTTCTTCAATCTAGGTGTGTAGAGAATATTCTCTATGTTTTAAATTACTAGGGACCTTGTCCATTGACAAGAGTCATAAATTACATTCTCTTGTAACCATCTTAGGCATTCAAAGGCCTATATATAGGTTCCCTCCCCCTTCATTATACCTTAAAATAGAATTTTGTGGAATTAATGTAAAGAGAAGGAATAATTCTTACAATTTGCTCATTGTTTCATTATTTTCATATGTTTTTATTTCTCAACCTTCGCTAATAACACATGCTTTCATTTCTTCAATGGTTCAATATAATAGTGTTTCTTTAAATGTATCTTGTTAGTTTGTTCTTTTAGCTATTCTAACAAAGTATGTTATGTTGTGGTTTATTTTCTTTCTATCTTGCAAATGAATGTGCTTATAACATTTTGTTATATGTAGTTATTTTACAACATACTTTCCAAATGTATGAATTATATCTAAGCTATAATTCCTACTGAATTTATGATATATTGATTCTAGCACTAGGATCCCATAGATTCTAGTTTTATTTGAACTATAGTCGGAAAGAACCAAAGGAGATTTATTGGTTTTTGTTGTTACAAAGAAAACTTTCTTTTCTGCTCTGCCTTGCTTCCCCTTTCAATTTTTTTAAAAATGAATCACTTTAGATTAAAGCTCACTATAAATATCCACTTATTCATTTAAATTTTGGGCATATATTTGCAATATATAAAAGCAATTTTAGATAGATTATGTCACTATTGAGTTCCTATTGTCCCTACAATAGGCCCTACTTATAGGTTAAAGGTGGTGACCACATAATCATTCAAACATAACTAAATTAAGCTCTAAGGTCATCCAATACCTACACTATAAACTAAGTTCTTCGTCAACATCCACACTAGTAGGATCCTAGCTTGGCACCTCAAAAGTGATATAGCCACTTATCAGGATTTCTTTTCATTAATGTCATTTTTTAATTCCCCTAAATATATTGTAAAATACTCCCTTATTTTAATAAGGAATATTCTTTAGTTTTTAGGACATGAGGGACTTAAAATATTCCCATGTTGAAACCAATATAATAATCTTACATAGAAAAAGGCATATATATATGGGTTTTCCTCCTTAATTATACTCACAACATAACTTTTGTAAAATTTTTGAAAATAAAAAGAAGAATTCTTATAATTTGTTCATTATTTAATTAATTTCATATTTTTTTGTTTCTCAATATTTCCTAATGATATATTATTTCATTTTTCTAATCGTTAAGTGTGATAATTAATGTCTTCAATGCATCCTATTAGTTTGTGCTTCCTACTATGATAACAAAGTTTGTCTATGTATGCTCTGTTTCCTTGTACCGTACAAGTAAATGTGTTTAAAATTAATTTGATGTATGCATCTATTTTTAATCATAATTTTCAGATATATGCATGATATTTATGTTAGAATTCTCATTGTATTTATGATATTCTGAGTCTAGCACTAGGATCTCATTAATGTTAGCTTAATTTACACTATTATCAAGAAAAAATAAAGAAAATTTGTTAGTCCTTTATTTTTGCAAGGCAAACCTTCTTTTCATATCTACCCTACTTCTTTTTCTAAATTTTTTTAACATGAATCAATTTAGATTAATTTTCATTGTAAACACTTACTTATTTTCTTAGAGTTTGGGTAGTAAATTGGTAAAATAAAAATCAATTTACATCATAACAATGAAGAAATTTTAGATAGATCATGTAACTACTAAGTTCTTGTTGACCCTATAGTAGGGTCTACTTTATAGACTAAAGGTGGTAGTGTAGTCATAATAAAATGCAATTTGTACAACTTGAGCTTGACTTGTGACACCCAAACCATAGGTCTCTCCTACTCACATAACCCACTTAGGCATGTTTTCACTATTTCCTAGTCATTCAAAGCCTTCTAGATTTAGCCCCTATTGTCCCAAAATCCTCTCCCAAACATAGATCTATCCCATAGGGTCCCTTTCCCTCTAGTAAATAGTGCCATAGGTTAGACTATAGTTTTAGGACCTAAGGTGCCCACTTTCTAGTGTTATTGTCCAAGTCCACAATAGCCTTAAATTGTCAAATTTTCTTGAATCCTTATCTTTTCCCTTGTTGATGTAGTGCAAGTTTATCTAACATAGGGTCACTAGTCTCCATATAAAATCCCAATCAAAGGCCATTTAGAAGGGTTGATGATAATTCTATATGGATAGTGGATAATGTGGTTAGAGATATTACTTTATGTGTCGTTATCATAACTCCTTTCCCTATCAATTATCTACACTCTCCTCCCACACACACTACTAATATTATACAAATAATGGATGATATAGTTAACATTGTTACTTGACATGTCATTATCCCTCTTATACCAACCCAAGAACCATGTAACCCACCTATTCCATCCTATCCCCAACCCAGGCCCATTACACAAATAAATTTAAATAAGGCATATGATATTATGGATCAATTATGCAATACTCTATAAAAAAAATTAATTTTTGAATTGCTCCAAAAAGCCAATGTGTTTAAGGAAATTCTCTATTAGGCACTCACTCAAACTTCCATGCTAGCTAAATTTGAGTCATCATATTTTACATTAGTGGTCAACACACTAAAAACTATCAAAGATATCATTTCTTTTGATAAAGAAGACACACCATCTGAGGTAGTTACTAATCAAAATTTACCACTATTCATATAAATTCAAATCAAAACTACTTCAATAAAGAGAGTTTTAATTGATAATGGATCCAACATTAACATGTGTACTATGACACTACTATATCACTTTGGTTATATAGAGAAGGATATTACTCTAAAAAATATAGTTATCAATGATTTTAGTGGACATAGTCAGACTACATTAGGTGAGATCCTCATTCCTCCATAGCTTGGTCCTACACAAATGACCACCTCATTTACTATAGTTCGTAGTGTAGGAGTTTCTGACATGTTACTTGGTATACCTTGGATACAAAACCTCCAAGTAGTTCCATCTATATTGCATTGATTCATGAAATTCATTCATGCTAATCAGGTTATCACAGTTATTAGGGTTCTATATGAGATGCCACTTCTAGTTTTAGAGATATTTTTAGTTCCAAAGATATTTTTGGTTCCATCACTAGTTGTATCTCCATTAGTAGTTTTTCCTCCAATTTAGCATCAAACACATATATAATATCCATCATGATTATAGAGGGTTCATACACCTCCATAAATTTGGGATTCTAGATAGATTCTAGCTACAATATTCACACCCATAGTAGCTTCATTGAGATCTCATGCATCTACACCTAGAGCACATGTTTAGAGATTTTTTTCTACTTCTAGATGGGTCCCTAAGATCCCTATAACTACATCCACTTCTAGAAATTATAGAGGTCCCCACTATCAATTTGTAATTTAGATATTTTAGAATATTTCTAACATATATAGCTTTAAGAGCCATAGTCTCAACATTTACATCATGCTTCACGATCATGCACAATTCCACTCTTTGATATAGGACAACAAGATAGGGAGTCTCATCTGAGACTTAGTGATTAATATCATTTCCTTCAAATATTGATTATACATAGTTTCCTCTGCTTGATCGTACATAGCTCAAATATTTCAAAACACAAAAACAATATAATATTTCAAAAATATAAAAACAATATAATATTTCATAAATACAAAAACATATTAGTTGTATGCATGATCTATGTTTTACATTGCTAACCATGATCCTAGACTTATATTACATTGTTCTACATTATTGTTTATCAATCTATCTATATTACCAAGCTTCACTTGCTCTTATTCGAGTGTGTGCAATGTATCAAAATCATTAATTGGTTCACTCCACCCATCGAGGGGCATCTTACTTCTACATGACATCTACATATCAATACATCTACCCACTGGAGGCATACTCTACATGACTACACCATCCAAGTTATGTCATTCTTACACTATACACTCTAGACATCTTATTGTGGTAAATTCCTTACTTTCTTACATATATATCACATCAACATCTATTAGCATATGTCACACTTTTGTATTTCATATCATATACATTAGTCTTGTATTATATATTTTTCATACTCTTGCTTCTTGCTTTACATAGTTAAATGCATGTTTGTATTTCCAATACTTTGCATGCTTCCACTCTTCACTTTGATTAGCTAGATGTGTTTGCATTTTCTAGTTCCTATTTGCTTCTTGTTTATGTTTTAAGACATCTTCCATTGTTCTTTATTCTTGTCTAGATGTGTTTGCCTTTAGACACTTTCCAATGTCAATTGTGTATGCCTTTCATGTGCTTTTAGCCCTTGTACCGGTCTTTACTTATTCCCATTATGTGTATGCAGTATTTGAACTTGACTTGTGTGCTTATTTAGCCCCTTGACCACCCTTACATGTTTATTTCTTCTTGATTTATATCCTTATTTCTTGATTTCTTATCTTTGTGTTTAATTCCAATCATGCATTTTACCTCACTTTTTGTATGCCATAATGGACATCATGCTCCATCCCTCCATGCCACTAACAACTAACATCTAACATTTCAATTTCCAATTTACTCTTATGCAAATGATATTACATTGTTATATCTATCTAGGTATACCCCTGTAGATCTAATAATCTATCTCTACAACTTTTGCTATATTTGGAGATAATGTATATTAATGTTATATCAAATGTTTTCATAGCTTAACACACTTGTAGGGCTTCTTCTTCTAAGGGAAATCATTATAGGGTCTTCATTCCTGCCCTCAGAAGAGGGGGAAATAAGTAGGCATTTTGTCATAGATATTAAATCTCCTAATGGTCAAAAAAGTAGTTTTAGAATAATATTATCTAGAATTAAACAACTCAGCATAGGCAAACTAGACTAGGTAGGCAACAAAGAATCTAGATAAATCATCATTTTTGGCTCTAGACAATAGTGCCAAAAATGGGACTACAATACTAGACCCTAAAGTGTCCAATTTTTGGCACTATTTTTTAAAAAAGAGAATATTTTGTTTTTCCAAAATTAGGTAGAAATGTGAGTTCAATCACAATTTTGCCAATATAGTTCAGTCTAGAAATCAATAGTTTTTAACACTTATTTTACTCAAAGAATCTAGATACAACATGAGGGTTTCCATTTTTAGTTCAAACATGGTAGTTTATACAAATTTTAGTTTAGAATCTATGTTCTAAAAACCAATTATTTGGGCCAATGTACATAGCATATAGGCCTTCTCTATTTTTATGTTTATAGCATTTTCTTGCACATTCCCAATAGTTGCATACCTTACTCCATTTCCATGTGGTTGGCTCACATTCAAGTAAACCTTCATAAAATTTTGGTTCCTACATACCCAATTTATTGAGTGGATTCCTAAGCCTTGATTCTATTTCTAGGAGGGCTTCTATATAATGTCAATCTCCATCTTTCGAAGTGGCCAATAGTAGCCTAGTTTCTAGTATACATTCAGCTATCCGTGTCAACATTGTTAAATCAAAGAACATTCAAGGAATCCATGATCCATCTCATATGAAATTCATCTATATCAATATTTTATCATTTAACTTCACATCACAGTGTAATCATGGAGCCAAAGGTTTAGCTATCCTTTGTATTCTTCAGCCAACCATTCAGATGTATTAGATACATAGTCCAGACATTGATTAACAAATGCATGATTAATTAACTTCACATAGTTGGTGACGATGGATCCAAAGGGCCTAAGTTTTCATTCTTGAGAAAAATTATAGGGGATTGAGCACTCAGCTTATTCATCAATGTAAGTCTTAGTTCAACATACTTTCAACATCACCCAACACAAATCAATAGCATAACAAGTTTTATACTAGTTCATGTACCTAGTGAGGTGTATTTATTATTTTCTCTTCCTTCCTCTCTCTTTACATAGCTTTGTATATTCTTATTTTATATATAACATATCTAGTAAGAACTAATCTACTTTTGTTTTCTTTTTTATAGACTTTCACAATACAACGTGTTCTCACTATGCACAACCCAACATCACATACCCTCTCAGGCTTAGCTTCATAGGTAAGTTTAGGTACATTTCTCTTTTCTCCCTTTATCCTAGTATTTTTATTTATTTCATACTTATAATAAAGGTGGGAAAATGTAGTCATACTAAAATACAATCTATATAGCTTGAGCATTACTTGTGATACCCAATCCACAGGTCTCTCCTAATCACCTACATAGCTTGTATAGGCATGTTTTCACTATTTCCCAATCACAAAGCCTTCTAGATTCAATCCCTACTATTTCATACTCCTCTCCTAGGCATATATCTATTACCTAAGGTCCCTTTCCCCCTAAAAAATAGTGCCATAGGTTGGACTACAATGTTGGGACCCAAGGTGTCCACTTTCTAACATTGTTGTCCAAGTCCACAATAGCCTCAAATGGTCATATTTTCTTAAATCCTTATCTTTTCCCTTATCAGCCTAATGTGAGTTTATCTAACCTAAGATAACTAGTTTCCCTATAAAATCCCATTCAAAGTCATTCAGAAGGGTTGTCAATCATTCAAAGGCACACGCTAGAAATATTCTATAGCACACTTAAGAAAATCTTCTTATTCTCTACATACAGCCAACCACTATTATTTTTAGCCTATCCAATCTCTCATACCAATCACAAGTCATTTAAAGCTTTTCCAAATTCACATACACTTGTATTTCATACATAATATTACACAATACACATTCAAATTAGGATAAATACATTGGCCTTAATCCCTATTCATAATATTGGTATGCAGGTAGCATGCCCACACATGAGGTGATTGCATGTTTAGTGCATATTACACACTAACCCCTTTTTCTAATTGAATTTGAGATCACCCATCAAGCATGAAGAAGAACTAAGATCCTTGAAGATAAAATCAATTGCACATGAAGCTTCATGAACAATTAGGACTCGATATTTTAGGCATAGGGTCTCCTAGAGTAGATGAATATAACCTAGAAAGCTCAGACACTAAGGACTATAGCTCTAAAACTTGGACTATAGTTCTAGACCTCTAGGTGTCCCATTTTTGGTTCTCCTATCCAAATATAAAATAGACTTCTAATTCCTATTTTTGACATAGCCAGATCAACAATTTGTAGCCTCTGTCTCTTCCATCTTAGCCCAAAATTATATAAGTTTTACTTTCTATCCCCTTCTTTGCTATTTTTAGAAATTAATTAAGCACTTCCATATTAAATAAATTAGCAGGTTAATTAAGGCACATTTATTTATTAATTTTATCCTTAATCGATACCCCTTTGCTATTTAGGAAATTAAACCCTATAGTTTCCCAAATTTATTAAAATAGGTAGCCCCACAATTATTCTAGAAAAATTGAAATAATTTAAATTCAAAGGACTCACTATCTCCTCCTCACATTAAAATTATTCACTATCTCCCAAATGTAAAGGGAAGGAAATAAATATATTTATCATATGGCAAACATAGGGGTGATGGGTGATTTAGATAAACATTAGATGAGTGACATCAATTTCCCAAATGGGGTCACTCTTATTATACAAAATGAAAAACCGCTCTCATGTGTGTGATGTGACTAATTTATAATTCTCAAAATATTTAATGAAATTACTTATATGTTCAAATAAAATTATTTTATATCACATAAAATAATCAAATATGAAAGATCACAAAGCAACAACTGACAACATAGTAGAATACTAGATAATATAGCAAACCCACTTTGAGGGGGTAACCTCCATAAAAATTCACTAAGAATAGAATAATTAGCACGATGATCAATGACTAACCAACACCTCATATATATAGTCTACTTAGTCATGGTTATTCCATAGGCTAACCTAACTAAGAACATAGAGAAATGTAACAAGAATATAAAAGAGGCATGTAAGCCACAAGTTAGCCACACATATCTCAAGACATGCCAAAGGTTAAGGGCATAACATGCACCTCCCCTTCAAAATAACACTATCCTCAATATTGAGTCAACTCTGGATGTTGTTGCATACAAGATTCACCCTTCCAAGTAGCATCTTCATAGGGTAGATTCTTCTATTAGATCAGGTACTCCTTAATCATTCTAGATCATAACTACTTAGTGCATATTTAAAAGATCACCTCATGATTAATAACAACTCTTCCTTCCTCATCCAATTTTGGTAACTCAATTTGGGTAACTGCTTTGTGTCTAGTTACTTTCTTTAGGCATGATACATGAAATACTGGATGTATATGAGTGAAGGAAGGAAACTCCAACTTGTAGGCCACACTACCAATTTTATTCAATATTTGATAAGGCCCATAATACTTAGGGGATATCTTGCTATCCTTTTTCTATTACTTCAATTACATCTAATCATATGGTTATAAATAAACAAAAACCCAATCACCAATGTTAAATTACCTCTCACTCCTATGTTGATTTGCCTACTATTTCATTCGATTCTAGGCCATGGCTAAAATTTCAAGCAAACTCGGAAAGACCTCTTGTTCATGGTCAATATGTTCCTTAACTACATGAGCCTTAGGATAGACCTTCAATGTTTAAGCTATGGATGGTGGGTGGTATCCATATAGTGTCAAAAGAAGAGACATTTTAGATGAACTATGAATAGAATTATTATACCACCATTCATCAAGTGGAAACCAATGAACCCATTTATCCTATTCATCAAAAATAAAAAAATAGAGATATCTTTCTATAAATTTATTGAATACCTCAGTTTGTCCATCAAATTAAGGATAATAGGATGAACTATGAGATAATTGGGTGCCCAAACATGTAAATAACTCAGTACAAAAATTATTAGTGAAGATGGGATCTTAATCACTAACAATGATTTTAGGGGTACCATGCAATTTTTAAACTATATTGAAAAAATCAAAATCTATTGTACTAGTAAAAATTGGTTGTGATAAATAATAGAAATGAGCATACTTACTGCGACAATCTACCATAACCATGATAACATTTTGACCATCAAATCTTGGTAACCCTATAATGAAATCCATAGACACCTCTTCCCAATGTTGGATTAGGGTGGATAAAGGCTGTAAAAGACATAGGGTTTTAATGGTTTCTCCTTTATTTTGTTGATATATCATACGTCCAACCACATATTTTTGGACATCCCCCTTCAGTCCTTCCGAAAAAAAAACCTTCTTGATTCTATGATAGGTGTTCAAAAATCTTGAATGACCCCCAACTGGAGTTGCATGAAGTTCCTGAAGGATTTTTTGTTTAAGAAGAGAATTATTACATAGGTATATTGTGTCTTTATACTATAATTCATCATCCTTCCATGTGAATTTTGAAAATACACATAAACCTTGTTAAATATTCTAAATCAAATCATGGGTAGCACTATCCTTGTCCCATACTGATTGTGTTTCCTCTAGCCAATCTACCTATATAATGGTCATAGCATATATCAAGGCCTCAACTAATTCATCCTTCCTAGATAGTTCATATGTCACTACATCATCCTTGCCTTTCTTTTAAACTATTTAAAAATCACAGCCTAACATCTTAGTTACCCATTTTTGTTGTTCTTTAGATGATAACCTTTGTTCTAAAAAATATTTGAGAATGTCTGATCAATTTTTACATAAAAGTAATGACACTTCAAATAAGGCCTCTATTGTTTGACTACATGAAAAATATCAATCATTTCCTTCTCTTAAATGAGCTTATTCTAATCTTTACCCTTCTATTGATGAATTTCAAATGCAATATGTCTACCTTCTTGCATGATTATAACACCCATACCATACCTAGATGCATCACATTCAAACACAAAAGTCTTGGAGAAATTAGGAGAAGCTAAAATTGGAGTGGTGCACATCACCAATTTCAATTCTTCAACAATGATGTGATTGGGGCTACAATTCTACCATTTTTTTGTAAACCTATGATAATAACTAGTTAGCCCTAGAAATCCCCTCCATTATCTGAGTGTCTTAAATATCAGCCAGTCCACCATTGCTTTGATATTTTAGGATCCACTTTTACTCTTGTATGTGAAACCAAATGACCTAAATACTCAACCTAGTTCCAAAAGTACATTTCAAAGTTTTGGCATATAACTGATATTGTTCTAAAATTGAGAGTACTTGCTTTACATGGTAAAAATGGTCTTCTTAATTTTTACTGTAAATGAGGATATCATCAAAAAATACCAAAAAAAATTTCCTCAAAAATGGCCTAAAAATAGTATTGATCAAACTCTAAAAGGTAGATGGTTCATTTGTTAGACCAAAAGGCATAATTAAAAACTCATAGTGGCCCTCATGAGTCTTAAAAGTAGTTTTGGGTATGTCTTCATCACAGATCTAAATTTGATAATACGCAAGATGTAGATCTAACTTGGTAAAATAAAGATCACCATTTAATTCATATAGTAGATCATCAATGATAGTAATAGGAAACTTATCTTTGATAGTGTACTTGTTGAGTTATATATAGTCAGGGTACATCCTCCAAGTGTCATCTTTCTTTTAATTTGGCTATGGTGAATGATTCTTGCATCCAACATTTCCTATACCATCTTTTCAATATCATTTTTTGGGGAATATGGATACCTATATGGTCTAATGTCAGGTGGTGTACTAATATTAATAAATTTGAAATCATGATCATGTGTGTGGTTATGTGGATGTCCTTTTGATATGTCACCAAAAACAATTGAATGGGAATCAATCACTTATTATAGATTAGGAGGTGTATATGGATGAATTAGATGAACTTTCATAGAAAATAAGTGAGCTACAAATCCTTCACCACCCTTTTGGATAATCTTTTTCATTTGATGAGAGATAAAAAGTTGTGGATATTTAGCCCTTAATCCCCTTATCCCAAATATCCTTCCCTCAAAATGAAAATGCATGAATATTTCTTTGAAATTCATCTCAATAGTGCCCAATGTGGTTAGCCACTGTACTCCCAGAACAATGTTAGCTCCCCCTATCAGAATAGAAAACATAGAAGAATCCAAAAAATAGTCTCCCATAGCTAGATTAATATTATGGAATTTTCTTGAGTAGTTGACAGTAACACCATCTATATCATAACCTAGAATTCTAGAGAAGGATAAATGAAATAGTTTAAACAAGTAACCAACTTATTGTTGATGAAGTTGTGTGTGTTTCAAGAATAAATCAAAATAGTGACATTCTATATTTTTAGGAAACCCACCACCTTAATATTTTGGGTAGTAATAATACCTGAAAGGGCATGATAAGAAATAGTAGGTTAAGAGTATTTAGATTCCTCCTTAGGACCTTCTTCATCCTCACCAAGTGCATCCTCATCATTATCATCCTCATTGGCACCTTTAATTTAAAATAAATTCTTTTCAGAATAATGATGGTCTTTGCTCCATTTTTTATCACAACCATAACACAACCCTTTGGCTTGATTATCTTTAATTTATCGAGGTGTCAGTTGAGTGGGTTGAGGATATGATGGTGCTAAAAAGGTGCAATCATGATCAATAGTGAAGGTTTTCTATTTGACCATCTTTGTTTCCTCTACCATGCACACATATGGGATATATTTTAATATAAATAGTGGGTTAAACATATGAATCTTCAATTAGATGCTATCTTTGAGACCACCCAAAAACACATTAGTCAAATTTTCCTTAGTGATGTCTTCCATTCATAAGAATAGATTGTAAAATTGATGAATATAATCCTTCATAGTTCTCATTTTTCATGGTATGGCTAACTAGATGAATTGATTCTAATAATGGGCCAATAACTCATTAGTGAAAATAGACCATGTAATAAGAGCACCATTCTTTTTCTTTTGAGCACATAACCAATGATACAAAATGAACTACTAAGGTTCCAGATATAGAGATGCCACTATCACCTTCTGAGAATTAAGAGTTTGATGTAGGTCAAATAAATTCTCAAGTTGGGTAATCCTAGTAAGAGGATCCTTACCATATAAATTACACATATCCACTTTAGGCAACATTGGTTTCATACTAGAATTGGAGTTATTAGTATTGAGAGGAGGAAGATTCAAAGGATGAAGTGGAGGGTTGTTTAACTATAATTGAGATGAAAGAGCAACAAATGAAGTAGTTATCTAATATAATTGATTATGAAACCCATTAATCTCTTTGTACATCCCTAAAACATTAATTTTAATTGCAATAAAGTCATCATGCCACACCAATCCCTTTATGTTAGCCTAAAGTTGAGAAATCAATGGATCTAAAGTTTTATATTTCATGTCATCGATAGGAGTTTTAGAAGTTTATTTCTCCCCTTTTCATCCCCATGTAGAAGGACTAACCATATACAAATCCTATGAGGGTTTTTTCTCCAAAAAAGTATACTAGGGAATGGTACCATTACAATCACTTCATAGAGATGAATCTATCAACTACCTTCAGACACTAGGGTAAAACATTTTGGCACAAAAAAGTGTACCCATGGAATATAACATTGTTATCACCTCATCAAGACAAATACAATGACAACAATTGTGCAAGGCAAAAAAAAATTCAAACCTTTTTTTTCAAAAAAGTGTTTCAAGCAATACTACACTGATAGAGAAAAATAATTCTTCTTAGATTGTAGTTTATGTTTTATCTCTCTTTCCCCTCACAAAAGTCACACTTAACTGATTCAAAAATAAATGCCATAATAAACTTTCCCAAATCAAAGATATGATACCACTTTTAATGAAATTACTTAAATGTTCACATAGAATGATTTTATATCACATAGAATAAGAAAATATGAGAGATCACATAGCAATAATTGACAATAAACTAAAATACTAGATAATATAACAAACCCACTTCGAGGAGGAAACCTCCACAATAATGAACTATGAGTAGAATACTTAACATGATTATCACATACTAACCACTACCTCATATACATAGTCTAATTATCCATGGTTATTCCATAGGCTGACCTAACTAAGAACATAGAGAAGTGTAACAAGAATAAAAAAGAGGTATGTAAGCCACAATTCAACCACACATATCCCAAAATAATACAAATTTGAAGGGTGTAAAAAAATCCATTTTATGAGGGTCAAATCCTAAAAATATGTGTTATTTAAAGATTTACTCATTTTAGATTCTCTTCCTCACATGCAAAGGATTCAATATTTTCCATATGTAAACAAAAGGAAATAAAGGTTTTGATCACGTGGCATATATAGGGGTCAAGGGTGATTTTCATAAACATTGGATGAGTGATGTAGATCTCTAAAAAGGGGTAACTCTTATTCTACAAAATCAAAAACCCTTGTCATAGACTCTACACATAAGCTAAAAACAAACAATACTAAATCCATATACACATGATGTCATAGAGAATTTGAACCCTATTCATGCACCAATAAAAAAATATGTATCAAATTTTCATTGGAACCTCATTTCTCACTATCACACATCTATCATAAAGTTTTTAGTAGTCTGCATTGCATTACAAATCACCATAAGGAGCTTGGGTAGAAGAATTCACTATGGTGTTTGCCAATATGAGAAAGCCTAGGGTATCCTCGAGCATACTCAGGCACTATTTTATGATTCATGTGTGGAGGACTTTCATTCATGTGATATGAATAATTTAAACTGCTCAAAATCCATGCCACGAGGGAATAGAGTGGGGTCCCATGCTAGGGGTTAGTGAATTATTTTTAACGGGGCACTACTAAGAAATTATAGGAGTCCTTTTCCTTAATAGTGGTCTCATGATTTTTTTAATTTTGTGATATACATGTTGTTGAGAGGAATTAAGAGCATTTTACTAAAAAAAATTATTTCAAAAACAAAAATAAAAAATTTATAGGATTAAAATGATATATGGCAACCAAAAAAATAGGAGTATCCATTCAAATCTTCAACACCCTACTGCTTCGTATCCATCAAAAATTTCTCCCTGAATAGTAGTTGCTCCTATTTTTAAGGTGTAGATATTTTATAAGAAATTTTTAAATATACAATCATGCATGAGACCCCTATACTCAAGAATATAGAAGCATGAGGAAAATGTTTGCCACCCAAAATAATAATGTTAGGTGTTGTTTAATCATTAATTCATTAAAGTTAATGATGTGGTTTGAGGTAAAATTTTACCACACTAATTAATAATAACCTAGAATAGGCCAAAAAATTACTTTTTAACGTGGTCTAAAATATAAAAAAATCATAGTATCTAGAATAGAGACAACATATGAATGACGCAAGGAGATAGAGACAAGATGGAACCATTGAAACCCTCTAGAATCAAAGCACTTTTTTACTATGTTTATTTAATTATAGCTAGAATAAATATCTATTTTCCTCTTAAATTCACCATTTCCATCCCTATTGAGTACAAGTAAGCACTAAACAATCATAATCTCTGCCATTTCATTATCTTAGCCATTTCATAACAAAATTCTAGGTCTATTCAAACCTCAATGATTTATTAACTTAAAGTGTTAAATAATGAATAATAGGGCCATGTCAATCAAAAAAATTAACACATTTTAGATAGAGTAAAGCAATACATTAAATAGATTAAATACCTCAAAATAAGGCCCTACAAAAATGATAGTGAAAAATAGAGTCAACACTTCCACCACTAACACCATAGTAACCTAATATTCCATAAAATAATCTTATCTAGCCTTCTAAAGGGAGAGAAAAAATTAAAAGATAAAATAATAGAAATTTAAAAAAGATAAAATTAAACCTAATATCAAAGCGAGTGGTAATTTTTTACTCTATAATAATTTAAAAGTTTATATAAAAGTTTACATATATAATAAAATTAGATAGTTTTTTAATATAAAAATATTTACAATTTTATATCAATTATTATAAATATTCTTATTAAAAAAATTATTTATATTTGTTAATTAAATTACATGATTAAATTGTCTAATAGGGATATGAATCCTTAATTTTTATCCACCCTAAAAAACCTTTGAGATATATTTAATTCATAAATTGAAATACCTGTGAGAGCAAGTCACCTTTATTGAATTGACAAACTACTATTTGGAGATGAATTCAACCCCAAAAAGGTAATTAAAATAAGTAACACAAAATTGTACCTAGTAACTAAAAAACCTCTTGGGAAAGGAATATGTGTGCTTATCTAAACTATGGTTATTTGAGGACATAAGCATTCTACACCATAGTAATCTATAAACATTAACTTTTCATTCATGATAATAAGGTAAAATATCTCAATGCAGATTTAGGGTTAAACATTTTGGCCAAAAAATAAGTAATTCAAAGTCAAAGCCCATAATGGGATCAAAAATATGTGGCCAAATCACATCCATGTAAAGTTAATTAAATATAAATAGGAAAGTAAGCCAAACAAATTTACTCCTATTGAAAAAAATATTTCAATACAATAATCACAAAAACTTCATTCATCAAGATTTTAGAAATTATATATGAAACACAATATTTAATTATATCTATGAGGAAGATTTTTAAGAGCATTTTGATAATTAATTCGTATATCCCAAGATTATCAATGCCATTTTCACATACCTCAGAACACTTAAAATACATATTATTTATATATATAATCTTTTCATTTATAGATTGTATTTAAATGTAGATTTATATAATTTGGGGAATTTAATTCCAATAAAATAACAACAAACTTGTTTGGAAAGATTTACAAGGGACTTTTGATTATTAACTAGTACATTCCAAGATACTCAATTCCATTTTAAGATATGGACTCATTCGGAAAACATTTTTAAGGCATTCTAATGACTGATTGGTCCATTATATTATGGACAAGATAATTTCCATCTATCACAAGAATACTTTCTATTTATATAGTATGTATATAAATATATTTCCATTTATTATATATATATATATATATATATATATATATATATATATATATGAGACATAATCTTGTAAATCAAGGTAACAAAACCAAGGTGGGCCTTTTTCACAATCCTCATTACAAATGATTAAAGCATTGGAGTAAAAAAATTATCTTATTGAGAAGAACACCTAAAAGGCTTCAACATTATGTTTCTGATTCAGAATATGTCTTGCATAACTCTCTTACACTAAAGTTATCATTTCATCGCTTGCCATGACACTTTATGGTACTAAAATTTCTTATTTATGAGAAATAATTAGGTGACCTTGAATGTTGATCGAGAAATGAATCTCCTTGCATTAAACAGCTAAAATTTGGGGACACTACATTGGCCTCATCTAATAGAAAGGTTTAGATCAATCCATCTTAAAAAATTAATTAGAATGTTCCAAAATGTGATACTAATAAAATAGTGAACATGGTGGTGCCACATCAAGCTATTTTATAAAATGCACCACACAAAAAATATATAGATTCACAAAGCCTCTGGTGATTCTTATTACAAATTTATCTTAGTTTCAACTCATATCTCTCCTTGCACCTATCGAGGTTGTTATGAGTAAACCTCTTCCATGTTGATATGATGAGAATGCATATTATGATTTTCATAAGGGCCATAGGTATTCTACTAATAGATGTTTTTCATTGAGATATAAGATTTAGGACTTATACAAGTCCCAAAAAATTATATTTGATTGGTCTCCTACCATGGGTTTTGGATTATATCCATGGGATCATTAGGATTAGAAATTATTCAATAATTCACTACAAGACAAAATGAAAATTATAGAAGCTCAAATATGGAAATATAAGTAAAATCATCATCATGGAACTCTAGAACTAATGTCAATGATTTAAAAATAATAGGCTCTTGCATAATAAGTGGAGTTTCATCCACATTTTTTAAAGATGGAACATTAGGAAATTATTTAATAAGTATTTGGATCCTTAATTTTTATCCCCCATAAAATACCTTTGAGATATTTAATTCACCAATTCAAATACCTGTGAGGGAGAGTCCCTTTTTTTGAATTTACAAATTAATATTTGAAGATGAATTTGACCCCAAAATGGTAATTAAAATAAGTGACACAAAATTTTACCTAGTGACTCAATGAGCTCTTGGTAAATGATTTTGTGTGCCTATCTAAATTATGGTAATGTAAGGGAATAAGTAGTCTACACCATACCAATCTATAAACATTAACTTTTCATTCATGTTGACAAGGTGTGATATCTCAATGTAAAGTTAGGGTTAAACATTTCAGCCAACAAATAAGTACTTCAACTTCGAAGCCCAGTAATGGGGTCAAAAATACATAGCCAAATCACATCCATGTAAAATCAACTAAATTTAAATAGGAAAGTAAGCTAAACAACTTTAATCCTCATGAAAAAAATATTTCAATACAAAAATCACAAAAACTTCATTTATCAAGATTATAAAAATGATAGATGGAACACAAGATTTAAATATATCTCTTTTGAAGATTTTCAAGGGCATTTTTATCATTAATTGGTACATCCAAATATGATCAACACCATTCTTAGCTACATTAGAACACTTATTATATATAGACTTTCCATTATAGATTGTATCTAAATATGGATTTGTATAATTTGGCAAATTTCATTCCCATAAAATAGCAACAGACTCATCACAATGGGTTTTGGATCACATCCAGGGGATCATCAAAATTAGAAATTTTCTATTAATATACTATAATAACATACAATAAAAATTATATAATTATAAATATATAAATAGAAGTAAAGTTATCATATTAGAACTTTGGAACCGATGGTAATGATTTAGAAATAATAGGCTCTTGCATACTAAGTGGAGTTTCATCCAAATTTTTTGAAGATGTAACATTATTTAATTGTCTCAAAGGTATTTGACTCAATTTGTATCCCCCATGGAATACATTATTGATAATTTAATTCACCAATTCAAATACCTATAAGGGTGAGTCCCCTTTTTTGAATTTATGTACCAATATTTGGCGATGAATTTGAACCCAGAATGGTATTCAAAGTAAGCGACACAAAATCATAGTTGGTAGTTAAATGACCTCTTGTAAAAGGATTTTGTGTGATTATCTAAATTATGGTAATGTGAGGGAATAATAAGTCTACACCTTACTAATTTATAAACATTAAATTTTCATTCACGAAAACAAGGTGTCATATCTCAATGCAGAGCCATGGTTAAACATTTTAGCCAACAAATAAATACTTCACCTAAAAATCACAATAATGGGGTAAACATTGCATATCCAAATCACATCCATGTAAGATTAAGTAAATTTAAATAGTAAATTAAGCCAATCAACTCCACTTTTGAAAAAAATATTTCAATAGAAGAATTAAAAAAACTTTATTTATCAAGATTATATAAATTATACATGAAACATAAGACTTAATTATATCTCTTGGTAAGATTTTCAAGGGAATTTTGATAATTAATTGATGCATCCTAAGATGATAAATGCCATTTTCAGCTACCTCATAACACATACTATATATAGTATTTCTATGTATAGACTTTCCATTTATATATTGTATCTAAATGTAGATTTGTTTAATTTGGGGAATTTCATTCTAATAAAATACAAACATACTAATTCTAATGAATTACACTTGATGGGTCTCCTAAATTGGGTTTTGCATCACATCAAGGGGATCACTCAAATTATAAAAAGTTTAATAATCCCCTATAAGACCATTTAATAATAGTTATATAATTTCAAATATGGAAACATAAATAAAATTATCATCATGTAACTTTGTAACCAATGATAATGATTTAATAATAATAATAGGCTCTTGCATAATAAGTGGATTTTCATCCATATTTTTTGAAGATGTAACATAAGTAAATTATCTAATAGGGATTTGAATTCTTAATTTTTATCCCCCTAGAATACCTTTGAGATAGTTTAATTCACCAATTCAAATATATGTGATGGTGAGTTGCCTTTCTTGAATTTACAAAATAATATTTGGAGATGAATTTGACCCCAAAATGGTAACTAAAATAAGTGACACAAAAACATACCTAATAACTCAAAGACATCTTGGGAAAGAATTTTGTGTGCTTATCTAAATTACGGTTATGTGAGGGTATAAGCAGTCTACACCATACCATTCTATAAACATTATCTTTTCATTCATGAAAATAAGGTGTCATATCTAAATCCAGAGTTAGGGTTAAACATTTGGGCCAAAAAATAAGTCATTCAACTTTGAATCCCAATAATGGGATAAAAAATATGCAGCCAAATCACATCCATGTAAAATGTACTAAATATAAATAGGAATGTAATCCAAGTAACTTTTCTCCTCTTGAAAAAAATATTTCAATACAAGAGTCATGAAAACTTCATTTATCAAGATTATAGAAATTGTAGATGAAACAAAATATTTAATTATGTCTCTTGGGAATCTTTTCAAGGGAATTTCGATAATTAACTGGTGCATCCCAAGATGATTAATGCCATTTTTAGCTACCTTAGAACACTTGCTATATATAGTATTTCTATATATAAACTTTCCATTTGTAGATTGTATCTAAACGTAGATTTGTATAATTTAGGGAATTTCATTCCAATAAAATATAAATAGACTTGTCACAATAAATTACACTTAATGGATCTCCTACCTTGGATTTTAGATCATATCCAGGGGATCATTAGAATTATGAAATGATCAAAAATCTACTACAAGATAATACAATGAAAATTTTAGAAGTTCAAATATGGAAATAGAAGTAAAATTGTCATCATGAAACTTTGGAATAGATTTTAATGATTTATAAATTATAGGCTCTTGCATAATAAGTAGAGTTTCATCCAAATTTTTTTAAGATGTAACATTTTTAGTATTATATTTAGGAAAAACAAGTGGTGGTGGTATAATAGTAGGCATACATGGAATAGATGGTTCTTTCAAACATATCTATCCACTTCAAATTTTTATCATATTTATAAACCCAAAATTTCTATTGATCACTTCTAATGTTTTAAGCACCATTGTAATAGATACAATTTATCCATTACAATCACCAAGACAAAACCTAATCAAAGAAAAAACCTGATCACCCATAACTGAGCTCCTTATCCAATGAATATATCTTCCCACTGATTGAAACTAATGGAGTTGTAGTTTTGATGTACAAATTGTTTTAAGAAGATATCTCATCACATGAAGAATGAAAGCTATCATAGACTAAAGCATTGCATGGTGATTTAGATCCTAATAGGTTTGCACCCACAATTACTTTATATGAACTTATTTTGACATTATCATGGATTTGGATTTAAAGTAGGTTTAACTATCGACATACACTCTTTCTCTTCACACAACCCCTCTTACCACAACACACACACACACACACACACACACACACACACACACACACAATATTAATTATTATATAAATATTGTATAATATATATCATAATATTTTTATATATTAAATTGATTAATTATTTATTAATATTATATATAGATTATATATTTTAATATTAATAAATATTATTATATCATATTATATATATGGTAATATAGTTTATAAATCAATATTATATATTATAAATTTTAGTATAATATATTTTAATACATCTATATATTGTTAATAGTAAAAAAATAATATTATATGCAAATATGATTATTATATTATTATAAAATTATTATATTATATTGAAAATATAATAAATATATTATCTTAAATTATAGTAATACAATACTATATTATTTCAATATATTTAGTATTATAGATTATATTATGTTATTAAAGTTACCATATTGAAATATTTTCCTAAATCTGTCAATAGTATTATATATTATTTTCAATATATATTAATACTATAAACTATATTATATTATAATATGTCATTTTATATATATTTTTTAAAATATATAATATATCACAATAAAACATGTCCCATAACACACTTGAGCTCACCCTAGGCCTAACCATACTAAGCATCACAATAGACTTCATTGTTGGCTAGGCTAGCCCTAAGCTTTCCTTTGACAACACATTTTTTAACAAAATTAAATGAATTTTTATGCCTTTAACATACTATACAATGCCACATAACATGAAAATGGACTAAGTTTATACTTCATTTAAAATTCATGTGCAAGAGGGGGTAAAAATTATGCTCATAGGTACGAATTTAAAACTCTGTAGCACTTCAATGTGCACTCACCCAATCACCATGTGCACAACATATGAGGTAGATTACTTCAAAGACCAAATATATCAAATAATAATGTTTAGTAGGAGTTAAATTATAAGTTTCAATCACGTATCGTGAATTTGAAATCATGTATCATGAAGTATTAAATTTAGAGTTGTAAATGACACTTGGCATGGGACAATGGGCAATAAAGTAGATGGACTTGGTTATCATTATTAATTTTATTTATTTAAATGGTTTTCAAGTAATTCAAGTGATAATTTTTGTATCTAAAATTTTAACTTGGTTATAAATAGCTTATGAATAATTTACATATAAATATACAAATTAATCTTTGTTCTAATTGATAAAATGACAATCAAATTTTAGTTAACTATGACATATTTGGAGCTATAATTTGAGCTAGTCATACACAAATTTTCTATTGAAATTATTAAAAATAAGATAAAATTATTTTAGCACAAATGAATATATATTCTAGTTATTAATGGTGAGTTTATTTTTCCATTGAAATACTTTGGTTCATTTAGAAACAAAGGAATTTGAAAGTTTTCTAGATTAAGACCAGAATTATTGCTTACTAACTTGAACTTTGAATTATACTTATGAGATGTGTTTCTTGGTAGATATTTTATAGATGAAGGTGCTAAAAAGTGAGATAGAGAATGGTTTGTCAATTTTTTAGACAAGACTAGTTCTTTTTTGACTATATACCATGACCTTACTGGTGGTTTTTTCTAATGCATAATAAAATGTATGTATTCACGCACTTACAATCAGTTGTAGTTTTCTTCTTTCTATAGATGTTAGAAACTATTTATTTCATATTCTCTATTCATTATTTCAGTATGGAATGAATAACCAATTTCAATATTAGGGAAATATGTTTTCTTTCTTCATTGTTCACTCATTTATGAGTATAAATGATATATTATTTTATTTTCCTGAGCAACTTAGATTGCAATTTATGTTTTTTCGCTCTTTCCCCTCACAGAAGTCATAGTTCACTTGATTTTAAAAAAATGCCATAAGAAACTTTCCCAAATCAAAGCTATGATACCACTTGTAATAAAATTACTTAAATGTTCACATAGAATGATTTTATATCACATAGAATAAGCAAATATGAGAGATCAGATAGAAATAATTGACAATAGACTAAAATACTAGATAATATAAAAAGCCACTTCGAGGGGGAAACCTCCACAATAATGCACTATGAGTAGAATACATAACATGATTATCAAATACTAACCACTACCTCATATATATAGTCTACTTATTAATGGTTATTCCATAGGCTGACCTAACTAAGAACATAGAGAAGTGTAACAAGAATATAAAAGAGGTATGTAAGCCACAATTCAACCACACATATCCCAAGATAATGCAAATTTTAAGGGTGTAACAAAATCCATTCTATGAGGGACAAATCCTAACATTATGTGTTATTTAAGGATTTACTCATTTCTGACTCTCTTCCTCACATGTAAAGGATTCAATATTTTCCATATGTACACAAAATAAATAAAGGATTTGATCACATGGCATATATAAGGGTCAGGGGAGATTTGCATAAACATTGGATAAGTGATGTAGATCTCTAAAAAGGGGTAACTCTTATTATACAAAATCAAATACCCCTGCCATAGACTCTACACATAAGCTAAAAACAAATAATACTAAATCCCTATACACATGATGTCATAGAGAATTTAAACCCTATTCATGCACCAATAAAAAAATATGTATCAAATTTTCATTGGAATCACAGTTCTCACTATACAACATCTATCATAAAGTTGTTATTAGTCTACGTTGCATTACAAAGCACCATAAGAAGCTTGGGTTGAAGAGTTCACTACTGTGTTTCCCAATACGAGCAAGCCTAGGGTACCCTCCTGCATAATCAGGCCCTATTTTATGATTCATGTGTGGAGGACTTTCATTCATGTGATATGAATAATTTAAACTACTCAAAATCCATGCCACAAGGGACTAGAGTGGGATCCCATGCTAGGGGCTAGTGAATTATTTTTAAGGGGGCACTACTAAGAAATTATAGGAGTCTTTTTCCTTATTAGTGGTCTCATAATTTTTTAAATTATGTGAAATACATGTTTTTGAGAATAATTAGGAGCATTTTACTAAAAAAAAATATTTGAAATACAAAAATAAAAATTTTACAGGATGAAAATGACATATGGCAACCAAAAAAATAGGGGTATCCATTCAAATCTCCAACCCCCTACTACTTTCCATCCCTCAAAAACTTCTCCATGAATAGTAGTTGCTCCTATTTTTAAGGTGTAGATATTTTATAAGAAATTTTTAAATATACAATGATGCATGGGACCCCTATACTCAAGAATATAGAAGAATGAGGAAAATGTATGCCACCCAGAATAATAATGCTAGGTGTTATTTAATCATTAATTCATTGAAGTCTATGATGTGGTGTGAGGTAAAAGTTTACCACCCTAATTAATAATAACCTAGAATAGGCCAAAAAAAATTACTTTTTAACTCAGTCTAAAATATAAAAAAAATCACAGTATATGGAATAGAGACAACATATGAATGATGCAAGGAGATAGAGACAAGATGGAACCATTGACACCCTCTAGAATCATAGCACTTTTTAACTATGTTTAATTAATTATAGTTAAAATAAATATCTATTTTCCTCTTAAATTCACCATTTTCATCCCTATTGAGTATAAGTAAGCACTAAACAATCATAATCTCTGCCATTTCATAACAAAAATATAGGTCTATTCAAACCTCAATGATTTCTTAACTTAAAGTGGTACATAATTAATAATAGGGCCATGTCAATCCAAAAAATTAACACATCTCAGATAGAGTAAAGCAATACATTAAATAGGTTAAATACCTCAAAATAAGGCCCTATAAAAATGATAGTGAAAAATAGAGTCAACACTTCCACCACTAACACCATAGTTAACCTAGTAGTCCATAAAATAATTTTCTCTAGCCTTCTAAAGGGAGAGAAAAAATTAAAAGAGAAAATAATGGAAATTGAAAAAAGATAAAATTAAACCTAATTTCAAAGTGAGTGGTAATTTTTTATTCTATAATAATTTAAAAGTTTATATAAAACTTTACATATAAAATTATTTTAATTTGTTTTATATATTTAAACATACTAAACATTTAAACATACATTATTTAATAAAAAATTGAAATATTTGAACATAAATAAAAATAAATAGTAAAATTAGATAGTTTTTTAACATAAAAATATTTACAATTTTTTATTAATTATTATAATTTTTTTTAATAAGAACTGTTAATACTAAGAACAACTGGATACAATCACAACAAGCACATACTAAGGACTATTGAAACAACATAAATAGTAGCATCATGCCTCAACACCACTAAAATCTTCAACAAGAATACATTTCAGTTCCTGACATAATTCACAAGGTAGTTGCTCCCAATTATCAACCTTAACACCATCTCTACCTTTAGATGCCCATTTTGCCAGGCAATCAACCACCCTATTCCATTCCCTTGGAATATGGGCATAAGATACAAAATCCATTAAGGAACTAACCTATAATATCTGTTGCACTATTGTAGCCAATTGCTAGCTCACATCTAAAATTTTCCTCTCAATGAGCAAATTAATTAGGACTTGAAAGTCAGCTTCACAAGTCACCCTCCTCTACCCTAAAGCATAAGCTCACTTCAAAGCATATCGGATAGCCAAGCCTTCCATATTATTAATATTCTAAACTCCCTTATTAGTTGAGAGAATAAAAACCACTGATCTATAAGAATCCCACCCAATCCCATCGATCCCAGCAGATCCTAGATTACCCCTGGAAGATCCATCCATATTAATTTTCAAAAGACCAGTGGGTGGGGGTAGCCATTTCCCCAACCATTAAACTTTCTGTTTCCCCCAGATACCTCTCTTCATGCACATTGAGATTGGAGATATCCCCCATATGCCAAACCTGTCCACCATCTCAGCATCACCTTTCTCTAGTGGGAAAGTAACCTCACTCTTAGCTTCAACAGATTCCTAGATCATTCTTTTAATTCTGATCCAAACCTATTAAATCCCCAATTTTTCATCCTAAAAAAATAAATGGTTCCTTTTTAGCCAAACTTGCCAAAGGAAAAAAATAGGTCTAGCATACCACACATCCTGTAAGAAGGGAGTCGAGGAGGGAGGTCATCCCAATCTCGACCAAAAATTAGCCAAGGAAAATGTGTGAATACACTAGAACCTCCATATGTCCCACCAAAAATGCCATAATTGCATAGTGAAGGGGAAACAAAAGAATAGGTGTAAAGAATCTTCCTCCTCACTACTACAAAGAACACACCTCAAAGGGCCAACAAAGCCCCTCTTTCGAATATTCTCCCAAGTCAAACATCTATTCCAGACTAAAGTCCAAATAAAGCAATTACACTTCAGCCAAGAGAATTTTTTCCAGACTCTTTTCCACCAATGAAATTCCTCCCCATATTGCTAATAAATCAACTCCTGATAACCATAAGACATAGTATACTTAACCTTGGGATTAGGGGACTAGGCTAACGCATTGTTGTCCATAAGTGCGCTACAACTACAACATGACAAAATGTAATTCAGCTCCACACATTCTACCTCCAAGCCAGGGATCGGCCACTCCTCTGGGGTCTTCCATCTCACATCTTCCACCTACCCCTAAAGGGAAAGGGACTTATAGTCACACACCCTAGTTCACCCAGCTTCGTAAAACCTCTGGGACAAAATACTCAAGTGAGGATATTAGACAACTATGGGTGGGTAGCCATCCCAAGAGTCATGCCAGAACTATGCCTCAACCCCACTCTTGCAAATATAGAATAGGCCCCTCTTAATTAGCTTTGCTCCTTTCTTGAGAGTAGTCCAAATCACTGACCCTTTCCCTATAAAGCTATATTGTGGGATATCCTTTCAGGGGATCCAAAAAAAGTACTTATGGGATAAGATTCTGGCCCACACCTAGTCCTATTCCACACACCATCTCTAGTACAATTTGGCTACCAAAATAGTACTAGATAACATGGTTTGCCATAATCCAAGACCACCAAACCTTTTTGGGCTACAAACAACGTCCCACTTAATAAGGCTCCACTTGGTTGATGATAAACTACTAGCCCATAAAAATTATCCTATTAAGGAATCAAGATCCCTAACAAAGCTCATCGGCACCACCTGGATCATAAACCTATAGAGAGGAAGAGCCTACACAACTTATTGATTCAAATAGACTTGACTAGTAAAGGATAGCCAATGATGGGTCCAATGATTCACCTTGACTTAGAACTTGTCTAGAATCACCTACCATGACTCCTTAGACTGCCGGCCAGTAGAGATAAGAATCCCTAGATATAGCAATGAAATACTCCCAATTTGAAACTTGAGAATATAAGCCACTCTTCATTATATAGAGGGTGGAGTGTTGAAAAAAAATTGAAGACTTACCCTCGTTCATTTCCTGTCTTGAGGTAGCAAAGTAAGCATCCAAGCCTTTGCATATATTAGACACCTCCCTAATAGTAGCCATGCCCATCAAAGCCATGTCATCCACAAACTGAAGGTGAGACTATATATGAAGGCCCCCTCCCCATTGCCAGCCCTAAATAATTCCACTATCAACATTCCTTTTGATGAACTGACTCAAGCCTTCCGCCAACAAAAGAAACAAGTAGGGAGAGAGAGGGTCACCTTGCTGCAGACCTTGAGAAGCCCTAAAGAGATTAGAGTGCTTGCCATTAATCATAACTAAAAAGGAAGTCAAGTCCACATAACTCATAACCTAGTGAATCTAATCCTCATCAAAACCAAAGGCACCCAAAACCTTCTGGAAGAAGGACCAACAAACTCTGTCATAGGCCTTGGACATGTCCAGCTTGATAAACATGGCCTTATCATTGGACTTGATCATAGAATGGATAGTCTTTATCGCCACCACCACCCCATCTAGAATCTGTTGGCCCTCTAAAAAGCTACCTTGCTCCTTAGAAATAAGCACTAAAAGCCACTTTTTTAACCTTTCAATAATCAACTTAGATATAATTTTATAAGTTACATTGTAAAGGGAAATGGGGTAAAATTGACTCAGTCGATCACCCCCCTCCCCCTTGGGAATGAGAGCCAGGAAGGTAGAGTTTAGGGCCCAAAGCATTTGCCTATTCCTCTGGGATTCTTAAACAACTACCAATAGGTTTAATTTAATAATTTCCCAAAATTCCTGAAAGAACTCAATTGGGAAGCCATATGGGCTAGGCGCCTTTCCTTTTTGCATCATTAAAAAATCCTCTCTAACTCCTCCAAGGATATAGACCTCATAAGATGTGCTTTCATTTCTTAAGAAGCTAAGGAAGGAATACAAGAGAGGACTTGATCATCTATAGTCAAGTCCCCCTGCACTTCTTTCTTAAATAAGGATGCAAAATTCTGCACTATTTCATCAAATATACCCTGTGTAGAAGAGACAACCTCCCCCTATCTATCACCAAAAAAGATATCACATTACCATGCTATCTAGCTCTCACTGAATTGAAGAAGACAATGTTCTTATCCCCCTCTTGAAGCCATTCAGTCTAAGCTTTTTGTTTCCAAAAGATTTCCTCTCTTAACTCCCATTCCTCTAATGTTTTAACAGCCCTTGCTTCCTCCCTCAGCATGAACTCAGACATCCCCTCCTCCCTAATGAATCTAGTAATGTTGTTCAACTCCATTTGAGCCTCATTTTTCCCCTAGAAGATGTTCTCAAAGCTTTATTAGTTCCATCATTTGAGCTGGTACTTAACAAATTGGAGTAGTTTAGCAAAAATATACATTACTATACCAACAACAGGCCTGCGTACCCTCCACCATTCAGCAACTCATCCAAACAGGTCCGGATCTTTGAACCACATGAACTAAAACTTGAATGGTAGATTCTAAGGCATGAAAGCTAAAGAAATGACAAGCTTTATGCGCTGATGATCCAAACCTCTCCAATCAAGTATCTCCAAGCCAGACGACCACATTCCACCCACCCAATAATAGGAGGTTATGAATCGGTCTATTCACTCAACAATGCACCTGTCACCCACCCTTCTATTGTTCCAAGTAAAGAATCCATTGTTGGGCTTGATATCCACAAGATTAAGTGCCAAAATATTATCCTAGAGTAATATAGAAGATGGCTCTAGCCTTGCATTACCTCCCCATTTCTCCATTAGATCAAGAATAGCATTCAAGTCCCCAGTAATAATCCAAGGTAGGTAAGGAAATAATCTACAAACTAAGTGAATATTATTCCATACAATAATTTTACCTTGGAAATCTATAAGAGCGTAGACATTAGAAAAAAGGATAGATTCACCTGATTCAATACATGAAGCAACCATGGATAAAGAGGACTTAAAGGAAATCTAGGACACAAGTTAGATCTTTCACAGGTTCTAGAAACATGCCAAACCCCCCGAAGATCCCTAAGCTTCAATGCATTGACATAGACCATGCCTCGATAACTTAGGTGCCATATTCCACATATCTTCCACAGAAACCTTAGTCTCCTGAAGGAAGAGAACATCCAGAGAATGCCTTCTAACTATTTCCTGAACAACTTTTTGTCTAGGGCTGCTATTCAGGCCCCTTACATTCCAAGAAATAATGATCATTTCAGAAGAGTCAAAAAGTGGGAATCTAAGGTCTTAACAAACCCTGACTCTACCAAAGTCTCCCCAATCATCTTAATTTTCTCCATATCCTTCTTTCACCCCAATTTAACACTTTTCTCTAAAACCCCCTTCTTCCCTTCCTTTTGAAGAATACCCAAATGAGGAGAAGATTTACCTCGCTTATCCATTTTTGTAACCATAGTCCTTACTGGAAGATCCACATCTTCTATGCTCTGTCCTAGATCCCCATTTGTCTCCAAAACCATCTATTCTCTTATCTGCCCATCCGTGACCATGGGTAAGGCCGACTCCTCTCGAAGAGTAGAATGAGGATTGGATGAGTTAATCTCTAGTCTAGATCCCCCCACAAGCTGTTCCACACTCATTAATCATGGGATAACTTCTTGATGGCCTAATTCATCTAAGACCTCAAACCTATTAAAATTATCTTCATCATGTCACTCCATAAGGGTCCTCTTCTAGCCTCTATTTTAGTTTCAAGCTTTCACTTGAGCAAAACCTTCAATATCCTTTCCCACACCAACACCATACTTCTTCCCCTTATCATCACCAAGAGTGATACTAAGAGGTGGTGGAGGTTGTTGTTCCACTGGCTTGGCCTTCGGGCATCTTCACACCAGGTGGCCATATTCATGGCATAGCTGACAACTAAAAGGAAGGGTCTCATAGTCCAATTGTTGCTCCCAAGAATATGATCCAACACTCATCTCCACCACATCTGGTAGTGGTTTACTCAAATCAATTTCCACACAAATTTGAGCAAAAGTCATAACTTTCTTACCTAAGGTTTATGTTGAAGACCCCACCAGCCTTTTGAGCATCAAAGCTAACATCTGAAGAACATCCTCTCTACAACATTCTATAGGAAATCTGGGTAACTGAACCCACACTAAAAATTGATTTGGTAATTCCTTAGAAGGATTAAATCTTGCATGCCAAGGCTTGACAAAAAGTCCACCCTGATTGTAAAAATAGGCCCCCCCCCAAAAACCCTATTTTGATCAGCCAAGCACAAAAATGTCACAATGAAGTAATTGTTTGCAAGCAACGTGACCTCCATTTTGCCCTCTAGTTCCCACACTCTCTGAGCCCAACTCTCCAAAAATTGAAGGGAGACTCTCAACCCCAAAAACATGCAATATAGCGAATGCTTGGAGTAATATTCCACATCTTCAGCAATCATATAGAAAGGGATTACCATTTTGGGTCTCTCTTTACACCACTCCAAGAAACCATTAATCTTCATGATCTCGGATCCCCTAGGTGAGCTCAAATACATTGCACATATAGTCTAGGAAATAAATGCATTTCTAAGTGTTCTTGCTTCCTGCTCCTGCATATTCATGCCCACAACTTCGCTAAAACTCTTTCTAGGCACAGTCTTAGAAGGCTCCCCCTGAGCCATTACCACACCCTCCCTGGACCCTTCTCAGCACTGGAATATGCAGCTCCCCCCATGCATGTGACCCCTCTCCTATGTAATCACAGACATGTCCAAGACAACCTAGGGCACGACTGCCCTAACTCAGCGTCAAGTTGCAGAACCAAGTCATTTCCATTCTCCTTGCCATCTTTTTTCTTAATTACTATAATTATTCTTATTTAAAAAATTATTTATATTTGTTAATTAAATTACGATGATTAAATTGTCTAATAGGTATATGAATCCTTAATTTTTACCCCCCTAAAATACCTTTGAGATATATTTAATTCACAAATTGAAATACCTGTGAGAGCAAGACACCTTTATTGAATTTACAAACTAATATTTGGAGATGAATTAAACTCCAAAAAAAGTAATTAAAATAAGTAACACAAAATTGTACCTAGTAACTCAAAGACCTCTTGGGAAAGGAATATGTGTCCCTATCTAAACTATGAGTATTTGAGGACCTAAGCATTCTACACCATAGTAATCTATAAACATTAACTTTTCATTCATGATAATAAGGTAAGATATCTAAATGCAGATTCAGGGTTAAACATTTTGGCCAACAAATAAGTACATCAAATTCAAAGTGCATAATGGGGTCAAAAATATGTGGCCAAATCACATCCATGTAAAATTAATTAAATCTAAATAGGAAAGTAAGCCCAACAAATTTACTCCTATTGAAAAAAATATTTCAATATAATAATCACAAAAACTTCATTTATCAAGATTTTAGAAATTATATATGAAACACAATATTTAATTATATCTATTAGGAATATTTTCAAGAGCATTTTGATAATTAACTCGTATATCCCAAGATGATCAATGGCATTTTCACATACCACATAACACTTAAAATACATAGTATTTCTATATATAGACTTTTCATTTATAGATTGTATTTAAATGTAGATTTATATAATTTGGGGAATTTAATTCCAATAAAATAACAACAAACTTGTTTGGAAAGCTTCACAAGGGCCTTTTGATGATTAACTAGTACATTCCAAGATCATCAATTCCATTTTAAGCTATGGACTCATTCAGAAAACATTTCTAAGGCATTCTAATGACTGATTGGTCCATTCTATTATGGACAAGATAATTTCCATCTATCACAAGAATACATTATATTTATATAGTATTTATATAGATAGATTTCCATATATTATTATATAGAATTTCTTTATATATATATATATATATGTATATATATATATATATATATATATATATATATATATATATATATATATATATATATATATATATATATAAAGGTGGGGCTTTTTCACAATCCTCATTACAAATGATTAAAGCATTGAAGTAAAATAATATCTTATTGAGAAGAACACCTAAAAGGCTTCAAAATTATGTTTTTGATTCAGAATATGTCTTACATAACTCTCGTGTATTAAAATTATCATTTCATCCCTTGCCACCACACTTTATGGTAGTAAAATTTCTTATTTATGAGAAACAATTGGGTGACCTTGAACATAATGGAGAAATGAATCTCCTTGTATTAAACAAGCTAAAATTTGGGGCCACTACATTTGCCTCATCTGATAAAAAATTTTAGGTCAATCCATCTTAAAAATTTAACTAGAATGAACCAAAATGTGATAATAATAAAATAGTGAACATGGTGGTGCCACATCTAGCTATTTTACAAAATGCAACACACAAAAAAAGTATAGATTCACAAATCCTCTGGTGCTTCTTATTACAAATTTATCTTAGTGTCAATTCATATCTCTCCTTGCACCTATCAAGGTTGTTATGAGTAAACCTCTTCCATGTTGATATGATGAGAATGCATATTATGATTTCCATAAGGGCCATAGGTATTCTATGAATAGATGATTTTCATTGAGATATAAGATTCATGACTTATACAAGTCCCAAATAATTGTATTTGATTTGTCTCCTACCATGGGTTTTGGATTATATCCATGGGATCGCCAAGATTAGAAAATATTCAATAATTCACTACAAGACACAAAATGAAAATTATAGAAGCTCAAATATGGAAATATAAGTAAAATTATCATCATAGAACTCTGGAACTAATGTCAATGATTTAAAAATAATAGGCTCTTGCATAATAAGTGGAGTTTCATCCACATTTTTTGAAGATGTAACATTAGGAAATTATTTAATACATATTTGGCTCCTTAATTTTTATCCCCCATAGAATACCTTTGAGATAATTTAATTCACCAATTCAAATACCTATGAGGGAGAGTCCCTTTTTTTGAATTTACAAATTAATATTTGAAGATGAATTTGACCCCAAAATGGTAATTAAAATAAGTGACACAAAATTGTACCTTATAACTCAATGACCTCTTGGTAAATGATTTTGTGTGCCTATCTAAATTATCATAATGTAAGGGAATAAGCAGCCTATACCATACCAATCTATAAACATTAACTTTTAATTCATGTTGACAAGGTGTGATATCTTAATGTAAAGTCAGGATTAAACATTTCTACCTACAAATAAGTACTTCAACTTTGAAGCCCAATAATGGGGTCAAAAATACATAGCCAGATCAAATCCATGTAAAATCAGCTAAATTTATATAGGAAAGTAAGCTAAACAACTATAATCATCCTGAAAAAAATATTTCAATACAAAAATCACAAAAAATTCATTTATCAAGATTATAAAATTGATAGATGAAACACAGGATCTAAATATATCTCTTGGGAAGATTTTCAAGGGCATTTTTATAATTAATTGGTACATCCAAATATGATCAACACCATTCTCAACTACCTTAGAACACTTACTATATATAGTATTTATATATATAGACTTTCCATTATAGATTGTATCTAAATATGTATTTGTATGATTTGGGGAATTTCATTCCAATAAAATAGCAACAAACTCATCACAATAGATTACACTTAGTGGGTCTCCTACAATGGGTTTTGGATCACATCTAAGGGATAATCAAAATTAGAAAATGTTCAATAATATACTATAAGAACATATAATGAAAATTATAGAATTTTAAATATAGAAATAGAAGTAAAGTTATCATAATTGAACTTTGGAATTGATGGTAATGATTTAGAAATAATAGGATCTTACATAATAAGTGGAGTTTCATCAACAATTTTTTAAGATGTAACATAATTAAATTTTCTCAAAGGTATTTAACTCAATTATTATCCCCCATGGAATACCTTATAGATAATTTAAATCACCAATTCAAATACCTATGATGGTGAGTCCCCTTTTTTGAATTTATGAACTAATATATGGAGATGAATTTGACCCTAGAATGGTAATTAAAGTAAGTGAAACGAAATCATACTTGGTAGTTAAATTACCTCTTGTAAAAGGATTTTGTGTGTTAATATAAATAATGGTAATGTGAGGGAATAAGAAGTCTACACCTTACTAATTAATAAACATTAAATTTTCATTCACGAAAACAAGGTGTCATATCTCAATTCAGAGCCATGTTTAAACATTTTGGCCAACAAATAAGTACTTCACCTAAAAATCCCAATAATGGGGTAAACATTGCATATCCAAATCACATCCATGTAAGATCAACTAAATTTAAATAGGAAATTAAGCCAATCAACTCCACTCTTGAAAAAATATTTCAATACAAGAATTAAAAAAACTTTATTTATCAAGATTATATAAATTATAGATGAAACATAAGACTTAATTATATCTCTTGGTAAGATTTTCAAGGGAATTTTGATAATTAATTAATGCATACTAAGATGATGAATGCCATTTTTAGCTACCTCATAACACATACTATATATATTATTTCTATGTATAGACTTTCCATTTATATATTGTATCTAAATCTAGATTTGTTTAATTTGGGGAATTTCATTCTGATAAAATAACAACATACTAATTGTAATGAATTACACTTGATGGGTCTCCTAAATTGGGGTTTGGATCACATCTAGGGGATCATTCTGTAGAAACCGCTATTTCCCTTGAACTCTAACACTGAATATTTTTTTGACTATTTTTGTGTATTCTATTTTTTTTTGTGTTTTTGCATGAAATAAAGAAGAATGTGATTTTTGTAAAATAATTTCAAATAAATAATAAATAGCAGTATAAAATTCTAACTGGCTAGTCTAATATCTTATTATCCATTTCAAATGATTACCATACTTAATCTCTATCATGCAACAAAACAATACAAATATTGTCTTCAAAAATCTGATCTTTCTACAAATCTAAAATTAATCCTTAGATCTGGTACGACTCTTGTTGCTGTGTAAAAAAAATAGTCACCGACATCAGTTATATTGATGTTATCAGTCAATATAATACTGATGTCAGTCTCTATTGGTTAGTCTACTCTATCGACGTCAGTATGAATTCAGTTGATGTCGATCTCTGAGATCCCCCTGCGGTGCTATCTAGCCTATTGTAGAATGGTATGGATTTGCACGGATATATATGGATCCCTTATAGAAGCAAATAGAATATAGTGCAGCCTATATGTTGGATGCCTGATTTGAAAAAATATGGCCTAATATAGAAGATCTAAATTTGGATAATTACTGAATCAAAACCTAATGAAATAAATACCTATAAATCTCTGTGATAACTTTTGTATGAAGTTATCTCTCAAACTGGCAATAGATCGATTGATCTCTCACAACCTCTAAATTTCACACACTGAAGAGTGTACATTCTCCAATGCAATTGGAATACTGGAAACCCTTGGCTCCTTCTTCTCAAAAAATTTTGTCTTCCACAATCAATAATCAATAATCATAATCATATGACCTCTCTCCAATAAGAAACCCTTATATCTTATAGAAAGTGTGCTTGCCCTAATTAGGGTTTCATATCTAAGAACTAGGGTTTCACAATTAAAATATGCTAAATAATTAATATTCAATTAAATCAATCAAATATTAATATCCCCCTCAGTACATGTCTGAAAGAGCCCAGACGAAAGCCAACTAGAAAAATTTTGCTAGTCGAAGCCAAGCCAAGCATCCATCATGACCCTCTATCCATCTTATCAACCTATGAAGGTCGCATAATAGGCTAATCATCAACTCTAAAGATGTCAACTAAAAAGGGGACATTACAATCTGCCCCTCCTAAAATTACTTGTCCCTAAGTAATCTCTGAACAATAAACCAATCAATCCACCTGGATCCCAAATGTAGTCATGATCTATACTGATGAAAATCAACATAAGCTCCTGCAATATCCTCTGAAATATAACCAAGAGGAATCCATTAAAAAAACTAGTGAATGCAACTCAACCAAACTCTAGAATCACAAATACCATGTACACATTCCACCATGCTATGTGGAAGGCACACTCCAATTCTACAACAACTCCTAAATGGAACTATGCCAAGTGTGGAGAATCCACACATTGTACCTTTACTTTGATCAACATATCTCTACAAATCTCTAGCCACGGTCTCATCACCCAAACTCCTATGCATCACTAATAATGAAGAGACATCACATGCTAGATAGCAATAACACAAACCAAATCTGCTTGCCATCAACTCCTGCTCTAAGTCATGCATCGACAAACTGTCAACCCCAACACCTATCACCATATCAAGTTGACTACCATGCTCAACTATAGCACCCAACTCAACTAAATCTAACTTTAGTAGAAATAAACCAATACTAGCATCGAGGATAGATATATGCTCATCCCCACTGTCTCTAACAATCTTGACTATGGGCATCATCGGGTCACCAAATAGCACACCTTGTGACTGTACCGACTCTGGTAAAGACTTAAGTCACTCTAACTCCATGGTTACCTCAGTGAAATGAAACTGTGACTCCTCAAAATCCAACTACATACTCTCAAAGAATATTAGAAGTCACCTGGAGCTGCTGAGTAAGCTCAATCACCTTATCTTCCTTGACTAATAATGCATCATATGTTGTACTGCCCCACTCCCTAAGATAATCTCTATCAACTACCAACCGCATATAATCGTGTCTCAAAATTTGGATAGCCTCCCATAAAGAGTGGATCTCTGTCAAGGAAAAATAACTGCCTCCCTACTCATCACTAGTAGGAGAACCCCACCCATAAATTGCTAACAACTAACAAGCAGCATCGAAATGCTCACAAGCAATAGCAATGTCTCACTCACTAACTTTCAACTGACTAGACATATGATGGTGCTGGATAGATTGTCTCCTATAATCCTCCTCTGATGCACTATCCAAAAGAGCAGACTCAAAATTACTAATCTCTGGAGTACTACCATCCCTACTCTATGAATCAACTCCAAAGCTCATATCAACATACAGAGTATCAAAAACTGTAGCATCATTGTCCAACTCCTTCGTACCAAAATAAACTACCAAAGAAACTAAGTCCTCAAAACTATCCACTGCATTCTCTTGTGTGTCATCTATAATAATAGGATCTTGGGACTCTTCTACAATCTTTGAATCCAGAGTGTGAATGCTAAACATACTCATATCATCATCTACATATGACCTAACTATAAAATAAAGCTGAGTCTTTACCACATGCGCTAACTCCTGAATTTAATTCACCTCAAGATCACCAACTCCTAGTGTACTAACATCTATGTACACCTCCACACTCTGAATGCAAGCATCAGACTCATCCTCATCTAACTCTGAAGAAGCTGCGACTGAAACTATCTCATCATCACAATCTCTAGCTCCCTTATCCTCTGTAATTAATTGAGAGTCCAAATCCTCATGTTTAATAATTAGAGTAGGGCTACCATAAAAGTTTGATATCATATCACAAGCTCCTATCTCATGAAAATCATGGGACGTGCTATTGTCCTCAAACAAATCAGTAATGATATCCTGCCATTGTAAAATGTCCCCATCATGTGTAGTCACAACACTAGTGGCTACTCCACTTAGTAAATGATTAACTTCCCCTGTAGAGACCTCTTATTTCTCCATATTTTTGTTTTGTGATGTGGACCCTCTAAAAATGGATGTCATATACCGTGCTAACTTGTCTTCAGTTGTAGGCTGTGAAAGTAATTCAGTCATCCTCCTCTAGTTTTCAACCAACTGATTCAAACTTTGTTTAAGCTTCCCCATATTATTGTCCCACTATTTTTGATTACTTGAAGTAATCATGGTTATTTAGCTAATTCAATGACAAATCTACCCAACAAGATGGAAAAACAAAAGCTCTAATACCACTATAGAAACCCCTATTTCCCTTGAGCTCTAGCACTGAATATTGTGTATTCTATTTTTTTTTGTGTTTTTGCATGAAATAAAGAAGAATGTGATTTTTGCAAAATAATTTCAAATAAATAATAAATAGCAGTATAAACTTCTAACTGGCTAGTCTAATATCTTATTGTCTATTTCAAATGATTACAATACTGAATCTCTATCATGCAACAAAATAATACAAATATTGTCTTCAAAAACCTGATCTTTCTACAAATCTATAATTTTCACCAGATCTAGTACGGCTCAGGTTGTTGTGTAAAAAAAATAGTCACTGACATTGGTTATACTACTACCATTGGTCGATATACTGTCGATGTCAGTCTCTATCAGTCGGTCTACTCTACCGACGTCAATATGAAGTCAGTCTCTGAGATCCCCCTGTGGAATTGTCTAGCCTGCTACAGAATGATATAGATTTGCATGAATTTGTATGGATCCCTTACAGAAGCAAATAGAATATAGTGTGACCTATATGTTGGATGCCTAATCTAAAGAAATATGGCCTAATACAGAAGATCTAAATCTAGATAATTATTGAATCAAAACCTAATGAAATAAATACCTGTAAATCTCTGTGATAACTTCTGTATGAAGTTATCTCTCAAATTGGCAATAGATCAGCTGATCTCTCACAACCTATGAATTACACACATTGAAGAGTGTACATTCTCCAATACAATTGGAATACTAGAAACCCTTGGCTCCTTATTCTTAGAAAATTTTGTCTTCCACAATCAATAATCAATAATCAATAATCATAATCATATGGCCTCTCTCCAATAAGAAACCCTTATATCTTCTAAAAAGTGTGCTTTCCCTAATTAGGGTTTCACAATTAAAATATGCTAAATAATTAATATTCAATTAAATAAATCAAATATTAATATCTCCCTCACTACATGTCTGAAAGAGCCCGAATAAAAGCCAACTGGAAAAATTCTGCTAGTCGAAGCCAAGCCAAGCATCCATCATGACCCTCTATCCATCCTATTAGCCTACGAAGGTCGCATAATAGGCTAATCATCAACTCTAAAGATGTCAACTGAAAAGGGGACATTACACATTCAAATTAGAAAAAGTTTAATAATACCCTATAAGACCATTTAATATAAGTTATATAAATTCAAATATGGAATATAAATAAAATTATCATCATGTAACTTTGTAACCAATGATAATGATATAATAATAATAGGCTCTTGAATAATAAGTGGAGTTTCATCCATATTTTTTGAAGATGTACCATAAGTAGATTATCTAATAGGGATTTTACTTAATTTTTATCCCCCTAGAATACCTTTGAGATAATTTAATTCACCAATTCAAGTACATGTGAGGGTGAGTTTCATTTATTGAATTTACAAAATAATATTTGGAGATGAATTTGACCCCAAAATGGTAATTAAAATAAGTGAAACAAAAACATACCTAGTAACTCAAAGACATCTTGGGAAAGGATTTTGTATGCTTATCTAAAGTATGCTTATGTGAGGGTATAATCAATCTACACCATACCAATCTATAAACATTATCTTTTCATTCATGAAAATAAGGTGTGATATCTAAATGCAGAGTTAGGGTTAAACATTTTGGCCAAAAAATAAGTAATTCAACTTTGAATCCCAATAATGGGATCAAAAATATGTGGCCAAATCACACCCATGTAAAATGTACTAAATATAAATATGAATGTAATCCAAGCAAGTTTTCTCCTCTTGAAAAAAATATTTCAATACAAGAGTCATGAAAACTTCATTTATCAAGATTATTGAAATTGTAGATGAAGCAAAAGATTTAATTATGTCTCTTGGGAATATTTTCAGGGGAATTTTGATAATTAACTGGTACATCCCAAGACGATCAATGCTATTTTTATCTACCTTAGAATAGTTACTATATATAGTATTTCTATATATGAACTTTCCATTTATAGATCGTATCTAAATGTAGATTTGTATAATTTAGGGAATTTCATTCCAATAAAATATAAATAGACTCATCACAATAAATTACACTTAATGGATCTCCTACCATGGGTTTTAGATCATATCCAAGGCATCATTAGAATTATAAAATGATCAATAATCTACTACAAGACAATACAATGAAAATTTTAGAAGTTCAAATATGGAAGTAGAAGTAAAATTGTCATCATGTAAATTTGGAATCGATTGTAATGATTTATAAATTATAGGATCTTGCATAATAAGTATGTTTCATCCACATTTTTTGATGATGTAACATTTTTAGTATTATATTTAGGAAAAATAAGTGGTGGTGTTATAATAGTAGGCATACATGGAATAGATGGTGTCTTTCAAACATATATATCCACTTCAAATTTTTATCATATTTCTAAACCCAAAATTTATCTTGATCACTTCTAATGTTTTTAGCACCATTGTAATAGATACAATTTATCCATTACAATCACCAAGACAAAACCTAATCAAAGAAAAATCTTGATCACCCATAACTGAGCTCCTTATCCAAAGAATATATCTGCCCCATGATCAAAACTAATGGAGTTATAGTTTTGATGTACAGATTGTTTTAAGTTGATATCTCTTCACATGAAGAATGCAAGCTATTCTAGACTAAAGCATTGCATGGTGATTTAGATCCTAATAGGTTTTCACCCACAATTACTTTATATGAAATTATTTTGACATTATCGTGGATTTGGATTAAAATTAGGTTATGTATCAACTTACACTCTTTCTCTTCACATAACCCCTCTTACCAACACACACACACACACAATATTAATTATTATATAAATATTGTATAATATATATCATAATATTTTTATATATTAAATTTATTAATTATTTATTAATATTATATATAGACTATATATTTTTAATATTAATAAATATTATTATATCATATAATATATATGGTAATATAGTTTATAAATCAATATTATATATTATATATTTTAGTATAATATATTTTAATACATCTATATATTGTTAATAGTAAAGTTATAATATTATATGCAAATATGATTATTATATTATCTTAAAGTATAGTACTATAATAGTATATTATTTCAATATATTTAGTATTATAGATTATTTTATGTTTTTAAAGTTAGCATATTGAAATGTTTTCCTAAATCTGTCAATACTATTATATATTATTTTCAATATATATTAATACTATAAACTATATTATATTATAATAAATCATTTTATATATGTTTTTTAAAATATATAATATTTCACAATAAAACATGTCCCATAGCATAGTTGAGGGCACCCTAGGCCCGAGCATACTAGGCATCACAGTAGACTTCATTCTTGGCTAGGCTAGCCCTAATATTTACTTTGACAACACATTTTTTAACAAAATTAAATGAATTTTTATACCTATAACATACTATATAATGCCACATAACATGAAAATGGACTAAGTTTCTACTTCATTTAAAATTCGTGTGCAAGAGGGGGTAAAATTTATGCTCATAGGTAGGAATTTAAAACTCTATAGCACTTCAATGTGCACTCACCCAATCACCACGTGCACTACATATGAGGTAGATTACTTTGAAGATCAAATGTATCAAATAATAATTTTTAGTAGGTGTTAAATTATAAGTTTCAATCATGTATCGTGAATTTGAGATCATGTATCATGAAGTATTAAATTTAGAGTTGTAAATGACACTTGGCATGGGACAGTGGGCAATAAAGTAGATGGACTTGGTTATCATTATTAAATTTATTTATTTAAATGGGTTTCAAGTAATAAGAGTGATAATTTTTATATCTAGAAATTTAACTTGGTTATAAATAGTTTATGAATTATTTACATATAAATTATACAAATTAATCTTTTTTTAATTTATAAAATGACAATCAAATTTTAGTTAACTATGACATATTTGGAGCTATGATTTGAGCTAGTCATACAAAAAATTTCTATTGAAATTATTAAAATAATGATAAAATTATTTTAAGACAAATGAATATTTATTCTAGCTATTAATGGTGAGTTTATTTTTCCATTGAAATACTTTGGTTCATTTAGAAACAAAGTAATTTGAACTTTTTCTATATTAAGACCAGAATGATTGCTTACTAACTTCAACTTTGAATTCTAATTATGAGATGTGTTTCTTGGTAGATATTTTTGTAGATGAAGGTGCTTAAAAGTGAGATGGAGAATGGTTTGTCAATTTTTTTAGACAAGACTGGTTCTTTTTTTACTATATACCATGACTTTATTGGTGGTTTTTTCTAATGGATAATAAAATGTATGTATTCATGCACTTACAATCAGTTGTAGTTTTCTTCTTTCTATAGATGTTAGAAACTATTTATTTCATATTTTCTATTCATTGTTTCAGTATGGAATGAATAACCAATTTCAATATTAGGGAAATATGTTTTCTTTCTTTATTGTTCACTCATTTATGAGTATAAATAATATATTATTTTATTTTCTTGAGAAACTTAGTTTCATCCAATAATTATTGAAATTATTGATCTCTAACTATGGCTTATAAATATGAGTCATTTCATTTGACTAAGACTCAAAATAATAACAACTACCAGATGGTTTTGTAGCATTGACTAAAATGTATAATAAAATATGAGAAGTGAAGAAGAAGATAAAAAATCATAAAAGCTTTTAAACATCCTACAATACCATAAGAACTCCCATGTAATCAAGATGTTTTGGTCACACATACAATATAAAAAATAGAGATTGAGGAACTAATTAGGCTACTGAGAGATCCTCATTCATCCATCCTTTGCCACACTTCTTTAAAAAATACATTAGAGTTGTTATTATAGGTGAATTTTATTTGGTAACATGTCAAATTGATAGATGGGAATCTTATAAAGAGAGATGTATTTCCTAATATGATAACAAATTTTTAGTGGTTAGTTTGAGAGATAAAAAATAAAAAATTAAAAACTTCTCATTATTCACTAATCCAAAAACTAGGAGACATTGCCATCTTTTTCTTAGCTATATTGTGAATTGTCTTGTAGCTCATATATTTCTTCAAATACTTGGTTGATATTTATATGTACAAAAGTAATTTTGAATGTTATAAGTTGTCATTTATGTAAATGCATGTAATTTAATATATATTCTCAACTAATGATGATATTTTATTTATTTCATTATTGACCCCATTTGAGACTCCTCCATCTATATGGGTAGGATCAGACATAGGCATTGCTAATGTTATTTCGTTCGTGCAATAACTTACTAAGGTGTGAGAACATGTAAATTATGTTTAATTGTAAATATGTATTTGTTTTGATAAATTTCCTCAATACTTTTACAAATAACTAATTTGAATATATTGTCTACATAAGATTTTAAATGACATTTGATACTCCTATAGATATTATTAACAAAGGTGACACATGGTAAAATATAATTTAATTTATTACTTTATCTATTTTATTTATGTTATCTAGTTAGTAGGTTTAAATATTTATATGCACTTAAAATTTTGATTTTAAATAAATTTGTGTTAATTTTGAAGTTTTATTTTTTATATATACATGTGTAGGGTCCAACACCTTTCATTATCATGACTAAAGCATTGAATCCTAGTATTTTTTACTTTCAACCTCCTTCTTGTGAGATATAACTTGCCATTGACCCTATTGAACATCATAGGAAAATTGAGGTTGACCACTAGATTATGGTACATTCATCTAAATTAAAAATATTTTGTGTAATATTAAAAGTAACTTTTGAACCTATTTTTATGACCATGACTATATACAGTATGTAAAGTTTCTTACAATATATTTATATGAATAGTTTCAGATACTGAGGTGAGTTATGAGCATAACAGGACCCATAGTCAGACCTTAAAGGAATATTAAGTGTGTAAGTTAGTTCCATATATTAGTAAGGTGTCTAAGGAAGAGCCTTCTATGAGCAAGGGAAAAAAGAGGGATTCTTTTTGATGGTTAGGATGTGTCTTATGACATTATATTGTAGACCTATATGGAAATGTATTCCTATTTGGCATTGTATAGATATATGGAATTAACCTAAAATTATATTAATATGATCACATTTTATATTCCTTTAATAATTATATATGTACATACATAAATTCATACATACATACATATATTTGACCTTGTGATTATTTTGTACATATTTTTTTTTTAATTTCATTATTTTATTGAAAATCTACACATAACTATAATCATATCCTCAAATTATTTAATCTTAAGGCACATGTAATCAAAATAAGTTGATCACATCCTTTAATATTTCTTATTTCACTATGTCACTAGTCATATAGAATATGATTGGCCTTTATTTGATTATGGAAAACTTTTATAAACATATGTCCACCATATATAATTTTATTTATATTAAGAAGCTACAATAATATTTTTAATGCCCAAATAATGGCTTCCTATCATAATTATAAATAACTAGTGATGTTGTACTTCATATATATAAAGGTATGTTAATTTCTTGTATTCACATTTATGGAGAGGCATGGAATTTGGATGGATGCACCATGGAGTGACACTACGATAATTATATTATGTGATATATTAGTTCATTGTATTTTATACATATGGATTATGTTTACTAAAAAAATTAAGTAGTCAATGTTATAAAACCATCTAGTAGCTATTGTTATTTTGAGTCTTAGTCAAAATAAACAAATCATATTTACAAGCTATAGTTAGAGATATACACTTTTAAGAATTCTTGGATGAAACCTAGAAAATTACCACAATGGTTTGTGGTTATTTAAATCAATATCAATGGCACATGAACTAGTCAAAATTATATTAAGTATGAAATCTGTATATGATCATTTGATTGTGGTTCAAGTTGAATATATAAACAATTATGAACATACATTGCAAGTCATTAAAATTTATTTAGAGGTGGACTTATGTACAAAAATTGGCATGGTTAATTTTGGTAAATCCTAGAAGAATTCTTATTATTAGTATAGTTGGAGGATATAACCTTGTCTAGATTCATAGAGATTTAGACTTGTAGAAAGTAGTCAAAATATTTGTAATGGAGGTGTGACTATATTTAAATATTTTTATTAGTATGTATTTACTTCTTCTATTTATCACTACTTGAATATGAATACGGAATGTAGTAAAATAAAATTCCATTAAAAATGGTTCATTTTATGAGGAGGCAAAAACTAACCACCTTGAAAAAACATTTAAACATAAATTATTTAGTAAAAATATTTAAAGATTTAAACATAAATAAAAATAAATAATAAACATATTTTTAAATATAAAAATAATTAAAAAATTCTATCATTTATTATAATTAATATTATTAAATAATTCTATTAATATTTATTATTTTACATTATTAAATTGTCTAATAGGGGTTTGAATCCTTAATTTTTATCCCCCTAGAATACCTTTGAGATAAAATTCACCAATTTAAATACCTATTATAGTGAGTCTCCTTTTTGGAATTTACACTTGTGACTCTATTAGTTAATTTAAACACATATATCATAGTAGACATCTAATATGGTCAGATATCAAATATCATAGAGACTAATAAAGAAGGAATTCCTCTTTTAGGTCCATTAATCACATCAAACATTGAGCGTACATTGAATGGGAATACATATGCATCCCCCTTGATGTCAAATTCAATGAATACTTTGAATCAAGGTGGGATTTTTTCATAATCCTCATTACAAATGATTAAAGCATTGGAAGAAAAAAATTATCTCATTGAGAATAACACCAAAAAGGCATCAAAATATGTACTTCATTCATAATGTCTTATATAACCCTATTGCATTAGAGGTATCATTTCAACCCTTGCCATGATACTTTTTGGTACTAAAATTTCCTACTTATGAGAAACATGAAGGGTGATAAAGAGCATGATAGAGAAATAAAACTCATTGCATTAGACAACCTAAAGTAAGTAATCACTACATTAGCCTCATTAAATACAAAATTTAATATCAAACCATCTTAAAAATTTAATCCAAATTAACCAAAATGTGATAGCAATCAAACAATGAACATGGTAGTGCCACATCAAGCCATATTATAGAATGCACCATGCAAAAATATTACTAGATTCATAGTATGTCCACCATATCTTCTTTTGGTAGTGTTAATAAGCTATAGTAAGATTTTCAATGCTCAAATAATGGATTATTATCATAATTTTAAATAAATTGTGATGTTCTACTTCATATAAATAAAGGTGTGTTATTTTCTTGTATTCACATTTATGGAAAGGCATGGAAATTGGATGGATGCACCATGGAGTGACACTATGATAATTATATTATATGATATATATATATATATATGGAGGAGGTTTACTAAAAATTAATTACTCAATGATACACAACCATCTGGTAGTTTCTATTTTGAATCTTAGTCAAATGAAACAACTCATATATACAAGCCATAGTTAGATATCTACACTTTTACAACTTCTTGGATAAAACCTAGATAACTACCACAATGGGTTTTGGTTGTTTAATTCAATATCAGAAACACATGAATTAATCAAAAATATATAAAGTATTAAATGTGTTTCTCAACATCTGATTGTAGTTTAATGTGTAATATATAAGCAACTTTGAAGATGCATGCCGAGTCATTAAAATTGATATAGAGGTGAAATTGAATAAAAAAATTGGCATTGTTCATTTTGGTAAATGTCAGAGGGATTTTTGCTATTCCTATGGTTGGAGGATAGAACCTTATCTAGATTCAGAGAGATTTAGATTTGCAAAAAATAGTCAAATTATTTATAATGTAATTGTGACAATGTTTAAATATTTTTATCAATATGGATTTACTTATATTTATCACCACTTGAATAAGAGTAAGGAATTTATGAAAATAATATTCCATGAAAAAATATTTCATTTTATGAGGGAAAAACAAACACTCTAGAAAACCATTTAGACATAAATTATTTAGTAAAAATATTTAAAGATTTAAACATAAATAAAAATAAATAATAAACATAGTTTTATATAAAAATAATACTTAATTTTTTATTTTTTATTATAATTATTCTTATTAACTAAGTTTATTTATATTTCTTAATTTACATGATTAAATTGTCTAATAGGGATTTCACTCCTTAATTTTCATCCCCCTAGAATACCTTTGAGATAGAATTCACCAACTCAAATACATGTGATAGTGAGTCATCTTTCTTGAATTTATACTTGTGACTCTATATGTTAATTTAAACACTTTTATCACAATATACATCTAACATGTTTAGATATCAAATATGATAGATACCATTATAGAGTACATTCCTCTTTTAGGTCCATTAATCACATCAAACATTGAATGTACATTGAGTGGGAATACATATTCATCCCCCTTGATGTCAACTTCAATGAGTACTTTCACCCACGGTGGGTATTTTTCACAATACTCATTACAAATGATTGAAGCATTAGAGGAAACAAAATATATCATTGAGAAGAACACCTAAAACGTATCCAAATATGTGCTTGATTCACAATATGTATCGTGTGACCCTCTTGCATTAGAGGTATCATTTAAACCCTTGCCACTACATTTTGTGGCTCTAAAATTTCTTACATATGAGAAACATGAAAGTTAAGCCTAAGCATGAATGATAAATGAAACTCCTTACATTAAACAAGATAAATTATGGGGCCACTACTTTGGCCTTATCTAATAAAAAATTAAGACCAATCCATCTTACAGAGTTAATCTAAACGAACCAAAATGTGATACTAATCAAATAAAGAGCATTGCAGTGCCACATTGAGATGATTACAAAATGCATCATGTAAAAAAATTACTATATTTAGAAATCCTTTGGTGCTTCTTATTAGATTTTTTGAAGAGTTTCAACTCATATCTCTCAATACTCTTATAGAGGTTATATGAGTACACCTCTTCTATGGAGATATGATGAGAATGCTTATTGTGGTTTCCACCAGGGCCATAGGAATTTTACTAATAGATGTTTTTCCTTGAGATATAAGCTTCAAGACTTATACGAATCCCAATAAGTTACACTTAATGGGTCTCCTACCATGGGTTTTGGATCACATCTAGGGGATCACAAGAATTATAAAATGTTTAACAATCCTCTAAAAGACCATACAATAAAAATTACAGAAGTTCAAATATGGAAATAGAAGTAAAATTATCATCATGGAACATTGAAACTGATGGTAATGATTTAGAAATAGGATCTTGCATAATATTAAGTGGAGTTTCATCCACATTTTTTGAGGATGTAACATAAATAGTATTTTTAGGAGAAACAAGTGGTGGTGGTATACTTGAGATTACATCATCATAGGCATAGTAGGCATACATGGAATATATGGTGTCTTTAAAACATATATGTCCACTTAATTTTCTTATGTAATTTCTAAACCCAAAATTCCTCTTGGTCATTTTTAATTTTTTAGTGCCATTGTAACAAAATCAATTTCTCCATTGCAATCACTAAGACAAAATGTGATCAGCCATAGTTGAGCTCTTTAACTAGTGAATATAGATTCCCCTTAATCGAAACCAAGGTATTTACAATTTTGACATAGAGATTACATGATAAGAGGCTATCTCTTTACATGAAGAATGCAAGCCATCATATATGAAAGCATTTCATGGGGATTCAAATCCCAATTGGTCTGTACCCATAATTACCTTAGATGAACTTATTTTGAACTTATTTTGACATTGTCAAGGGTTTGGAATTACTAAGTTTAAATATAAATTTACACTCTTTCACTTTACATCACCCCTCTTACCAATACATATATACATGCATATGTCATGATATGTGTGTGTGTATGTATTATCATAATATTTTTATATATTAAACTAAGTAATATTATTTATAAATTTTATATAATATATTTTAATATTATTATTATGATTATTATAATATTATATAATATATAATATTATAATATTATATTGAATTATAAAATATATATTTTAAATAAATATAATATATTTTAATATAATATATAAATATTAATTTAATATACTAAATATATTGCTTGCCTTTAATTTAACTTGACTACTCCTAAGGTACTTTTGTATTAAAAAATAGGTGAGAGTCCCCAACGAATTTGAAATTCAAATTGATTTTGCAAAATGGGGTCTATATATTTGCCACACATTTTTAAGAGGAATGAAAGCTTTGAGCATGTCTGACTAGATATATTCCTATTCTTACATATTACTATTTTTTTCTAAACATAAACTATAGAGCATTGATAGATCAGAGTGAAGCAAGTTGTAGAGTGCCTAAAGTAGTGATAATATTTGTTATTATCATTTCTATATATTTTTATTTTTTAGGTATTTAATCTTAATAATGTTTAATATTTTTTTTACTCTATCTAAAATGTGTGATCTATTTGTGTTGACTTGGCCCTTTTATTAATTGTTTACCATTTTATGTTATGAATTTGATAAGATTTAGATAGTCTACTTGGATTATTGTTATGAAATGACTGAAACAATGAAATGGTTGAGATTAAGATTATTTAACGCTTACTGCTATTGATTATTTTTTTGTGTGTATGGAAAACTAATAGGGAACAAAATGATGAATGATAGGATATATTTTTTTATAACTATAATAAAATAATCTTAGTAACTAATATGTTTAATAGTTTAAAATTTTAAAAATTATAGATAATCACCCAGACCAACCTAAAGGACCATCTTATAACCTGATAAGGACCCATTGACTTCTAAATTCTCTTTCCACATGGAATATGGTGAGATTAAGGACTAGATAATTTTAACAAAGTAATTATAGTGTTGATTATTAAATAAATGTATATGTTTAAAGTGTGAGATTAAATTATATATGGTGATATTCACTTGACATTATTTATACTTTAGGATAGTTAATATTTTTTTATGTTCCCATTGGATGCCAAAATCCTATTTGGGTAGCCTCATTGATGGAAAAAATCCCCAATAGTTACATCATAAGAAATAAATCCTTGTTTAAGTAATCTTCGAGCATGTTAAATTAATGTGTGATTAATATGGTGTTATTTGAGCAATTAATATTAGGATAAGGTGTCAATGTGTAATATCAAGATCATGTTACTTTAATGTGATAGAGATCAAGATGGTGACATTCAAATCATTCATATTATGCCAAGGTGTTAATGATGGTGTGTTTTAAAATTTAATAAAGGTTTCATTCTTGACTAGATTATCATCGTTTAGGAGTGACATTATTACCTTTTTTATGTATAAATAAGCTTCAGACTGTTTGTGTTTCAACATTTGTTTTATTATGCAATTGTCAAGGTCAAAACATCACATAAAATGATAATTGACTTTGAAATAAATATGGATTATTGGGGGATTGATATCAAAATTCATGTGAAGATAACCCTACCATAATGGTAGGGTTATTTTGGATACAATGAACATCCACTCCATGGGATTAATGGTGAATTTATTCTTTTGAGGGATTGTATTTTATATTTAGTAATTACTCTTTTAGGAAGTATACTTTTTCATATATGAAAGAGTCTTAATTTTAAAGAAATTATGATAAAAATCATGACATAATTATGGATCCAAATATTTTGCTATTGTAAAATTGGATGATAAAAATTTTGATAATGAAAATCAGATTTGGAAGCCTGGCATGGAAAATTTGAAGCTTGACATAGAAAATTTGAATCATGGAAAATGGAAATATATTATCATGAGTATTGTGAATAGTTATATATATACAAGGTTGCTATTGTAAAATTAAATGATTAAAATTTTGATGATTAAAATTGGATTTTGAATCCCAACATAGAAAATTTGAAGTCGAACAAGGAAAATATGAATCATGAAAAATAGAAATTTTGCTATTGTGAGTCTTTTGAATAGCTATGGTTGTACAATTTTATACATTTTAAATAATATTTAATAGTATTTTAGGTGAGTTTGATATATGAAAATTCTATGTTTTATTTTTATAACTCTAACCTCCCTTATTTTATCTCTTCTTTCATGTTTATTTAGTACATTTATAAAACTATTGTTTGGTCTGGACTATCCCTATAGTCTCAATATTTTATTTCACTTAATGTTGTTAGTTGTTTCCCACCTCAACCTACACATTCTATTTTACTTCCATAGAGAGAAATAAGACTTGTGAGTTAGTTGAACTTCCAAAAGGAAAAGAGGTCATATGATTTAGGTTGGTGAATAAGCTGAAAACCACTCCCAAAGGCAAAATAGAGAGACATAAAGCAAGAATAGTGGTGATGGCTACAAGCAAAGGCCTGAACATGATTACAATGCAATTTTTTCACCTATAACAAGGCTGTAAATTGTTAGTACAATCATAGAAATTACTACTCAACTCAAATTTATAAATGAGGATGTATAAAAAAACACCGACATAAAATTTATAAGAAATGGTATAAAAAGTATAAATAAAACTTTGAAATGTATATGGTGAATTTTTAAGACCAAAAATCATGACTGTAAACTCATAATGTCCTTCATATATTCATTAATTTATATTAGGTATTTCCTCTTCATAGTTTGAATATTATGATACATAGAGTAAAAATGTAATTTTGGAAAATAAATAGTGCAATGTAATTCATCTATAAAATCATTAATTAATGTAATATGAATATTATCTTTGATGGTGTACTTTTTGAGTTATCTATATTCCAAGTAAATCATCTAAATATCATCCTTCTTATGGACCATGACCACCAAGGAGGAATATCCACTTTAGTTGTGCCTGTTAATTCTTGCCTCCAACCTATCCTATAGCATATTTTCAATTTCACCCTTCTAGGCATAGGGATACCTATATGGTCTGATTTTGGGTGGTGTAATACCTAGAATTAGTCTAATGGCGAGATCACGTGCTCTTCTTGATGGATGTCTTTTTGGCATGGTACTAAAAATAGAATAATGGTCATCTAACACTGGTTGTAATTCAATATACGTAGACTCCTTGGTTGGTATAAATTATATGAAAAAAGTCTCAAAATAATTACTTTGCACCTTTTTTGATCATCTTCATCATTTGGTGAAAACTAACCAATTATGTATATTTAACCAATTAACCATACAGTCCAAATGTCTTACCGTATAAATGAATGAGCATGAATAGTTACTCAAAATTCATCTTGTGTATAAAGTGGTAATCTATTAGAATCCAAATGAAATGTTATCCCCATCCATTATAATAGAAACCATAAGTTAATATAATAGGTAGTCTCCCATAACAACCTTTATACTATGGCATTTACCATAACAATTGACTATACCCCCACCTATAATTAGGATTTGAAATTCTCAACCTGGGTAAATCAAATAGTTTAATTGAGTATCCAACTTAATATTGGTGAATTTATATGTACTCCCAGATTAAATAAATATAATCAGCTTTTATTTATTGAGGAAACACATCATGTTAATATTTGGAGGAAAACTAATACCTAAAAGTGCATGATAGGAAATAGTAGGTTGAGAATATTTAGATTAATCCTTAGGTCCTTCTAGACCTATAATTGAAGTACCATCATCTTATTCATATTGATTAGTGAATTAAATTTAAAATAAATTATTTTTATGCCATCTATGTCCTTTAATCCATTTTATATAATAGGCAAAATATAACCTTTTTCACATTTCTTTTCAATTTTTTGAGGGCTCAATATTGTACACTAAGGAAATGATGCATTTAGGAAATTGAGTTGACAGACATTAATGAAAGGCCTTTGTTTGATCATATGTTTTTCCTCTACTATGTATATCATTGTTATGGATTCATATACTAAATTATGACTAAATGTGTGAACCACCATTTGTATTATATCTTTGATGTCACTCAAGATAAGGCCAATTAAATTTACCGTTGTGATGTCATCAACATGCAAAAAGATAATTAAAATTGATGAATATAATCCCTCACATTACTTATTTGATATAATTTATCTAGATAACTAAACTAGTTTTCTAATACATTATTCCAATAGTGAAGCTTCATCTCCTTATGAAATACAAACTAGGTAACCTGAAGGGCCTTATTTTTATTTTGAGCACACTACCATCTATACCAAATTAACTACTCAAATTATAAATATATAGAGGCCATAACCACATTTTTTTCACTTGAAGTTTGATTTAAATAAAATAAATTTTTGGTTTGATTGAGCCAAGTGAGTGTATCCTTACCATAAAACTTGTGCAAGTCCACTTTTAGCCACAAATGCTTCACACTAATATTGGAGGTCTAATTTTTTGAGTGGGAGAACTAAAAATACTACACATTTAACTTGTATTAAGAAATTTAGATTTTAATCTTATAGAAGCCTTGAAATCTTGTTAAAATTTTAAGCTAGTCATTAAGCATGATTTTTAGCTATTCATTACTCTAAAATTTATGTTTAAGAGGACTAAGTCACTATTAATTAAGGATTCATGGCTTTCCTTAATGAGTTATCTTGGTTATAAAAAAATGTTCTTGACAAGGTATTGTGTAAATCATCACTAAAATTCACAATCAAATCATATGCATAATAATAATATAACTTTCTAAATTATGTCTCACTAATCACTGAATGTGATTATCTTGTTGTTAAGTTTGTGGATTGATGTTTTTTGTGAGTCTTGTGAATAGCTATAGATGTAAAATTTTATGCATTGTAAACAAGTTTTAATATTATTTTAGGTGAATTTAATATATGAAATTTTATTGTTTTATTTTTATAACTCTACCATCCCCTATTTTATCTCTTCTTTCATGTTTATTTAGTGCATTTATAGCAATTTTTTTTGACTTGGACTATCCCTATAGTCTCAGTATTTTATTTTACTTGGTGATATTGGTTTTCTCCCACTTAGGCCTACATATTATATTTTTTATGCCATAGAGAAAAATGAAACATGGGAGTTAGTTGATGTTCCAAAAGGAAAATAGGTCATTGGATTCAAGTGGGTGTATAAGATAAAAACAACTCTTGAAATTAATATAGAGAGGCATAAAGAAAGAGTATTGGTGAATGGCTATAATCAAAGACCCATATGCGATTACAATAAAAAAATTTAACCCATAACAAGGCTAGAAACATTGAGGAAGATAATAACCATTGTTGTTGTAAGCAAAATTAATGATAAGGGGAGTGAATCAGTCTTCAAAAACTTTCTTAAACAATCTTACTTAATCAATCATAGATAATTTAGGTAATCATGTACATATTAGTAAGCATAAACATCAATCCATAAGAACATGAAACCAATGAACATAATAAATATATGGAAGACCCTCAAGTGGAAGAAAAACCATTGATGATGCAAATGGAATAAATTAATATAAGTCAAATACCAAAATTAGTGAAGCACCAACTTCACATGGAGCACCAACCCCAAATAGATAAGCACTAACTCAATTAGGCTTTAGTAAGCACCCAATTGCAAAGAGGTACTAGCCCCCTAGATGACTCAATACCAACTAATACAACTAAAACACATGATCACATTCATAACACTATGTTTCTCATAAAATATATGATGATGTCCTTCCTCATCTCTTCACACACTTATTTCCCTCTAAAAATTGATCTCTAGCCTTCCTCGCTCAACTATCCCTCTTACTAACTTGATTATGTCATATGAACTTGAAAATCACACATAAAACCTCTATCAAATGTTCATCACTTGTCTTCTATCCTATAATAATGGTATACAAGACCAACTTTTTCTCTAAAATATCCTTTCTTATTTGCTTCAGCTCACTATTAAGGTTAACATAGCCCCATTTCTAAAAAATAGGGACCTTTGAGCATTGATTTGAACCCTAACACTAAATGTTTGATGTTATACACATTATTTAAATTGGAAAATCATCCACACCTAAAGGATTGGCCCATTTTTTCATGGTTTTACTTTAAGCTTGCCTAATGTTGATAACAAGATGGCCCTCATGTCTTATGTTGTAGGTTTCAAGGAGCTATTATCAATGGATCATGTTGGGGATGTTAAAAAATTAATACTCATTATGCATTTTACTATCCATTTATTTGAAAAATCTTATAGTTGGATTAATGTAACGAAACCCTACTTTAAAGAACCCTAGCTTAGACCTTCTATTGAAAATCAAATTTTGCAAGAGCAAATTTGGTAGGAATATTTTAAAATTCACTTTAGACTTGAGCCCAATTTTTATGTTAAGGCTTGGTCATGTTTCTTAACATGACTAAACCTTAACCTAAAATATCATTCTTTGTCCCTTTATATTTTCACCTTATTTGTTCTATTTTTTTTAACAAAGTATAATGCATATGTTTATAGGGTTTTTGATTTCCCTATCTTGGTCTCCTTTGTTATAAACTTTGTCTAATTTCTTAATCCTAAGGCCCCATTTGTGTTTATTAACATAAATAAGATGTTAGTATTCAAATTTTAGAATAAGTTCCTTTATTGACCCACGTCCTAACTTAATCACCTCACTTCTTTGCAGATCCAACAGTTCTCACATCATCATGAAAAAATATATGATAGAGTGTAATTGGCATAATGAACTTAGAAGCATTGATCTATTGAACCAATATTATTTAATCATCAAGATCATGATCAATGATCTAAGCTTAAATGGGACTGAGGTTCAAGAAAAATGAGATCATACTCAAGTTTAAATGTATCCCCTTTTAGTATACAATCTTAATCCAATCAAATGCAAGTATTTGAATCAATATCAATAATCTATGGGTGCTCACATAGAGTGGATATGATGGAAAATGTGTGGCATTGAAAATTAAATGGCTAAGAAGGCCTATGGAGTCACCATGTGGCACTCCCATATTCAATATCAATATCAAATGTGGCCCTGCATAATAAATTTAGACTTAACCTATGTTTTTATCCTAAGTTTCATTGTATTTTTTAATACATTGGAACCTTAGGCTAAAACCTTAGGTTACAACCATAGTATTTAAAGGAACTTATTTTATTATGCTTACAAACCTTAGGATTTTGTCTTTGTCTAATTTTTATGGCATAGTCTCATGTTAACTTGATCTCCTTTTATGATTGTAGGAACTAATGGCATGCACCTACACAGATCTTAATCAATGGTCCACACTTAGTTGAGACCAAATGATTGGATGAAACATATTAAACTCAGTATCTATGCACCAAAGGGATTTCATGAGCTTAAAATTGACATTATTGTGACCATAATTTAAATTCTTTGAGGTTATCATTGACATCTATGAGATTGTCAAATTTAAGCTTAGAAAATACAATGATTCATAAACTTAAATTTAGCATTCTCATGACCATCATTTGACACCTTTGAGGCCATCATTGATGTCTATGAGGACATGAAATTTAAGATCATTAAGTATATTACTTAGACACATGAAAATGCTTTGCAAACATGGCTAAAGTTTTATGGTCATATTAAAAATTAAAGGACCCCTAAAAATATATTCTAACACTTAAGACCTTTGGACTTTAAATGATAAAATTATCTTATAGTCTAAATATTATTGGACATAACCTTAATCTATGTCTATTTGCTAAGGTTCCAATTGTATTTATCTAAATTTAGTAAACCTAAGGCTAGAGAATTAAAATTAGGAGGTCCCTATGACATTAAACTAAGTTTAAAATGATTTTAATCTAAGGTTCTATCATGTTTATTAATATGATAAAACCCTAGCTTAAAACCTAGTATTTGGTCCTTTTATTATTTAGGTCCCTTTATGTGTTCTCTATAAACTTAGAATAAAATATTTTATCCTAAAGTTTATGCCATGTTTCTTAATATGAAATAGAATTTATCCCAAAATATTTAGCCTAAATCCCTTCCTATATTTTGATGTTAATTAAAGTGCATTCTCTTTGTAGGATTGACAACTCTCATTTCTTCATAGAGGAGGATCTCATGGTACAAAGAAGACCTGACAAATCTAAAACCTTGATCCATCAGACCAATTTCATGCATCCACTCATATAATGATCAATATTCCATAATTAATTGGGACTAATTTATTATATTAAGTGAAATAAATAGAGACTATTCAATGAGACCATGAGCGCTTGTAGGATCAACATGTGGCAAGCACACATTCACTACATAGAATATAAATCCTAGAAGGCTCATGAATGTGCAAAGTCGCACAACTACAGGGCCTCACATAAAATTACCAAAAAAAATCAAGCCCTAGGATCATGATCAATGATCGGTATTGATCTTTTATAAATGATTTAATGGCATGAAGGAAAAACTAGATTTTCAATAGACAACAACTAGTACTTTATGGAATTTATTAAAAATGTCATGAAAGTTTCCAAATGGACACCACATAGGTGCCACATAATCACAAAATGAAAAAATTAAAGATTTGGAGTGCTTAAAAAGGTGAAGGTATAAAGACAGAGGTATCAATTAAATTTGAGACATAAATGAGCCTAAATCTAAATAACCATCACCATTAAAGCTTTAGAATCCCTTGTATCCATAAGAATCCCTAATTTGAAGTCAAATTAATCATAATCAAGCCAAAAAGAGTTTAATTAGAATCTAAGAAAGAGTATATTAATATAAAATCTACTTGAAGAATAATTTGTAAGTAATTACAACTATCACAACCATGACAATTCAAAGGCAATCAAAAAGGGATGAAACAGAGTTATACTTAACTTCACACATTGAGGGAAGAATCTTTAAGGATATAGACCTAGATACTTTTCAATTAAACACTAAGAATAGGATTTGGTATAAGCTCTTCTAGACCATTAAGGACATACAAACCATCTTAAGGGAGGAACAGAATAATGCAACCATCTTGTAGAGATACAATGACCTATTCTCCATCTAGATGACTAACCTCCACTATGTTTTTGCCAAGCCTAAGGTATTACACTTCATTGATGTCCTTGCTCCTATTTTGAAGGATTGTAAAATCGAGCAAAATTGGATATTTTATGAATGTAGTTTTAGTAAAATAGCTTATATTTACCCCCTCTCTTTTGAATGATATTATAAATTATGTAATCCTCATAATTTCCCACCTTTAGAGTATGGACCAGGAAGCATAACTTAAATATAATCCTTGCCCCATGGTTTCTTACTAAGAACTAAGTAATTTAGGACCCCACATGGAAGATCCCAATTGTGAAATTTGAAAAAGGGATTAGGAGAATTATGACCTTGCTGAATAGGTTATATATATCCCCCTCCAGCACACATATTGATAAAATATGGGTGCCCTATGTCTACTTCATGGTAGAGAAGGGACTCACTCACCCATTAGGTGAGAGGATTAATATATTTTTTAAATAATGGTTCATAATCATCAAGTGGAAAATAATCATCCACTTATACATGATGTCTATCTTCTAGATGCCCTCTTAGACACCACAAATATCCCATAGATTCAAAATTGGTCAGTTGAAGGGAGACATATTCTCTCCTATCACTATTCATAATTGTACATTTTCAAATATAGATAGAACATAAAATGCATCTATGATTGTGTATATCCATATTTAGTGAAAGATATCCTAAGGATCACTATGGAAAGAGCTATACTACTGATCAAGAATTATATGGAGTTGAATGGGCACATCTGGTTGAATTTAGATTGCATAATAATAATAATAATAATAATAATAATAATAATAATAATAATAATAATAATAATAATAATAATAATGATGATGATGATGATGATGATGATGATGATGATGATGATGATGATGATGATGATGATGATGATGATGATGATGATGATGATGATGATGATGATGATGGAAGGAACCTTAGTTTAGCCCCTCAAACTACAAGTCCATGCGCCAAAAAAATTGGTAGAATAAGAGGTCACATACTAACTCTTCAATGGTATATATGGTTTCTACAAATAGAAAAGGAAAGGCCTCATTCACCCTTTTCCTTTGACCAATAGTAGGACTATGCTACAAAATTGGTAACATGTGAATGTCATCTCCAAACACAAAGACTCCTTCAACTTGAAAATAGAACTATGGAGACCATGGGACCCTCATGATAGGGTCCCTAAGAATTTGAAGGATAAAATAATGAACTATCCTTATGAACATAGGATTGGTGTTTAAGATATGATGTACATCAAGGCCACCAATTTCATAAAGGTATTAGTTAGTATAAAGAATAACAACATCAAGCTTAAGTTTAGGCTAACTAGAGATAATAAACCTAGATAGATTTGGTAGTTGGGGCCCTTAAAATACCACTTATTTCTTGGACCTTATACTAGGACCCCTCTAGAGCAACCATTACAACATCCATAAGCACAAATTACACAAGGACCTAGGAAAGAGAAATTATAAGAGAGACCTGGTGAAGGACCATCATACATAGCTCAACTTGATAGGACAAAGTCTCTAATAGAATATATTGACATGATTGCACTAGACCCTAATGAAATTGTAGAAGATGCACATAAGGTACTTGGTGAATCATATGGGTTAGATGAAAAAGAACAAACTGAGGAACCCTAAGCCTAGGCTAATGAATCAAAACAAACTAAGGGGAAGGAGGTTGCTTGGGACTTGGTTCTAGTTGTACCCCTTAAAAGGAAGGTTAAATTGTCATTAGTTCCATTTAGGTGTAATAAGCCCAAACTCACTCTCACTCACCCTATGAGTGAAGTCAACTTGTTTAGTGATGAATATCTAATTCATGGATCAGTCATCCCTAAATGGTTCATTTATGAGAAGATCCAAAATATCCAAGCATTGCATTATTTATGGGCCTTGTTCTAATCAGTCCTATTGATGTGCATGATGAGGTCAAGCCATGCATATTGGCTCTAAGGATATAAGAGGTAGAGAGAATAATAACTACAATAAGAGGGTCAAGTAGTGCTCAATTAGGAACTTGTGGAGCTTTACATATCACATGGATGGAGGTCCCATAAGCCCTAAAGATCACATAGTCAATAGTTAGTGTGCAGTTGTATCTAAAAACTATAGGATTGGAGAGGGTTAGCACTAAGAAGACTATGGTTGGAGGTGAGGAATTCACATTTCATAAGGTTGAACCATTTGTTGGTTTAACTCCCATTAGAGGCCAAATTATTGGTGAGCACCTAATTCATGAGGAAGACATAAAAGGACTAGATAATGCTATTCAAGCCATCTCAAAACAAGTATTAAAGTCATGAAGTAAAAGATAAAGAACCTATAAAAATAAAAATAAAATTTAGAGATATAGGCTATCTTGGCAGTCCAAAAGGCAATGATAAAGATGTTTGAAGCATCTTTTTATGACATGTTCAACTCCTTGAATTCAATGAAGCTAAGGCAAAGTGCAATGACCCAATAAGGTGTAGTAGCTAAAGGATTGATAGCCCAATGGAAAAGTTTAAGTGATAAAATAAAATATTTTATCAACATATTGATTGAGAGCCAGATTCCTAAGTTTAGGACTATTAGCTTGGGCCATCTAAAATCAATTATGGGAATATTTTTTTATAAAATCTAAGATATAAGTGCATAGTTAAGGCACTTAGAAAGGTTACTAATAAATGATGAATAACTGATAAGTAAAATTTAAAGCTTCTTGGGACTATGTTGGCCAATCTTACAAAATCTACCTCCCTAGGCACCATTGGTGATGACAAGTTTAAACACATATCCACTTTGGTAATGCAAGGAGTGAGGAGCAAATGTCTAGGCCAATCTAGAGATGACAACAACTAATTCATGGGCATGATCTTTACTATCAAGGAAAAGATTTCCAAATATAGGAACATCAAGGAGGCCATGTAAAGAAATGATAGGGACTTAAATGACTCGGTTGATCAAGAATATTATCTCTTAAAGCCAGTTGTCAATTTTGAACTAGTTAGTGAGCAACATCAAAGAGCCATGGAGATTCTTCAAATACAAAAGGGGATCCCTTCAACATATGTCCCACTATATAGTTAATGATATTCTATTCTATGTAAAATATTTATAATATTTGAAAGTGGAATATTCTTTTGTAAAGGCATAAACTAGTTTGTTATCATATTTGCCTATGGATCAGTCCACTTGGGAAAGAGAAATGTATTTTATAAATTTATAAAAAGGATAGTTGTCCTTACCTTTTGTACATATATAATCTTATGAATGAATGATATATTGCCCTGATCTCCTATAAAAGGTAGTATTGCCATTTTTAAAGAGGGGGTTTTGAGTTAAAACTTGTGTACTTTTGAGTAATTAATATAAGTAGTAAATACTATAAAGTTTGCCCAAATGTGTTTGTATCAACTATTACATAGTTTCTCTCTTGATTTCTTGTTTTAAACATTGAATTTGAATGTTTTCTATGAATTATGAATGTGCATATTAGATACATGGTTGTTAATTTGTGTTGACTCAAGATTAGTTTAATGTTCTTAGACATTGTTTCAATTTTTTTACTCTGCATTACGATGTTGAAATGTTATTTGGATGCAATAGTAAACCTTTAAGGTAAATCTAGTTCATACTTGTATTATTTTATGTTTACTAAGATGTTCACCTAATTTATGGTGGGATTTTAGCATCTACTACTTCACATTATATATTAGTTAAATGCATGTTTAGTTGAAATTAAAATCTTATCACGATGTTTGAGGGAAAGATCAATAGTCAGATACTTTCTTTCTACCTTACCCTTCCTTTTGCTTCTTTTTTGATCAAATAATTCTAGTTTTAATCCCATTACAAATATTCATTTATTTTATAACTCTAATCATAATTCACTAACATCAGCATAGATAATTCAAAAAAATTATATATTGAGGACCATGGTGACTTCCAACTACCAATCAGTATAAATTTATGGAACAATTTAATTTGCTCTACCTCTATTCCACCATAGGTAACCAGATTACCAAAACCTAAAACTCATGCTATGAATTATAATAATTATAAAATGAGAAGTGTTATTTAAACACTAATAGAACCTATGATATAATTAGAGGCATCAATAGGACAAACTCCACTGACACTAAAAAGAGGGATTTCTTTGCAAATTTATTCAATCTTTTATAAATTTGGTGTGTTTTGATCCAAGATTGGTGTTATCTTTACACATTTTCATATTTATTCACTTAGAAGTGTAAATATCACCAATATTTGTGGTCTATGACCCATCTTTGTGCTTTTTCTAGATAAAGTTCAAGAGTCTTTGTGGATAGATGTGTAATTCTGGTGAAGATAGCTTGAAATCTAAAGATCCAAAGTATTTAAAGTTATAATAGATTATTTTTATCAAATATTGTTGTATTTTTTATAGATCTAAGTTAATTTAATCTTGGGATTGTAAATATTGATCATAGTTATGTAATTGGACACATCTTTAAGCTAACTTAGTTAAAAGTTGATGTCCTCCATTTCTTTTACATAAATCTTTATGAAATTTGCTTAATGTACAAGTCTGATCCTTGTTCTTTGTAAGGATTGATTTGACACATCATATTTAAAATATGATATAGGTTCTCAAGATGGAATTTCCAATAATATGGACTCTAAAACAAGAGACCCTTTGCTAAAACTAGACACCCATAGGAAAGATAGGTAGAACAAAGTTAGACATAGGCTTTCAAAGTCTTTATCAACTTCATTACTCCAAGGTAATCTTGAATTAAACCTTCATCAATGTATGTCTTGGTTAGGAATCTCTCTTATCAATGTTAAACATATGGTTCATGACCTCCCTTGTAATCTTTAAAAATATTTTCCAACTTTTAGTCTTAGTTATATTGTAACAATAGAAGAACATGTTATATAATTTAAGGCTGTATTAAGATTGCTAAATTCCACTCATGAAGATGTATCATGTAGGTTTTTTCCTTTCAAATTTAAGGATGATACATATGAGTGGTTCATTAATATGCCTAGTTATTTAATTACCACCTAGGATGAGTTTAAAAGCATCTTCATTGATCAGTTTGGCAAAATCATTAGCCCTTGTCTTGTACCAATAGTTTACCACCCTAAAAAGGGATGCCAATGAAACTATAAGATATTTTAATGCTATGTTCCAAAAGATTTAAAATAATACCATTGACCCTTATAATCTTTATTAGGCATTAGCCTTAGAAATCTATAAATATGCTCTTGATCCCATGACTTTAGTATTCATCAAGAGGGATATATGTCCTATGAACACATTGGCTTTAGCCTATTCTAAGGTTGTGATCATTAATGACCAAATACAACCTCAAAAAAAATGGCCTACCTTCTCCCCAATGTCAAACCACATATGCCTACATTGAATGTCTTTCCTAATAATGACTAGAATATACCTACTCTCAACCAGCTCCAAAATCTAAACCAGTTACTTCTAAGACATGTTACTCCCAACTAGATTTTGATGTTCTTGAATCACCCTGCTACCAATGTATTTAATGAAAATGATAAAAGGAAATTATTACTATCCACTATTACCAATATCAACCAATTTCATCATTTAGAGACCTATAAAAATGAGAATGAGTCCATTTTGAAAAATGGTCCAAAAACTAAGCATTGACTTCTTTCAACTACAAAAATAAGTTGGTAATACTAGAGAAAATTCTAGTAGGAGCTTCTCTTTCCAAAGATTCAATAGGACCAATAATAATTTTAATAATGACATTTTCCATAATAATAATAATAGTGAACCATCTTTTGAAAAGAAGACTATGGATATTAATCTTAATGACATTACTTTGCTTGATTATTATAGAGTCCATTGTACTACGTATCATGGGGAGATTGATTGCATTATGTTTTGTAAAATTTTTTAAGAATTTCAAGAAGAATTGGACACTTTTGAGGTATTTCCTATCAAGGTCAATAGTGCAAGTACTTTAGGATCCAATCCTAATGTCTAGACCTTCATAATGGAAATGTTTAATTTCCACTTCCAAGAAGATAATGAACTTGATGAAATTATTGAAGTTCATGCCTTCTAGTAGTTCTTAAAGAAGACAAATCCTATAAAGAACAAAGAACAAAGGTAACCTTTTACTACTTTTAATCCTCAAAATAACTTTGGTACTCCTCCAAATACCCCCCTAAGATAACAATCCATAGAATCCAATGGGAAGTACTTATAAACCTAGCACTGATACTTCCAATTATTCCAATAGGAATGGTTATAATATTGTAGAGGTATGAATGAAATCAAAGATAATATTAACTTGCATGAATTAACACAAATCATAAATCAAAGAGATCTATTTCTAAAATCCTTGTCAAAAAAACCAACAAGATGTCCAAGACTGATAACATAGCCATGTATAAATCTAAAATAGAGACCCCACCTTTATTTCTTAGATTCAAAATGTTTGTTAAGAACTTGCATAATTGTTTGTTGGATTTTGGTGCCTCGACAAATATTCTACCTATAGGTGTTTTTAAATAGATTGGTTTGACCCCCATTAAATCTGATAGGTTTGTCACCCAATTGGATAAGTCTAGGGTCAAGGTGGTTGGAGAATTGTTAAATGTCCACATGCAGCTAGATTTAGAGCTAAGGGTCCAAAAATTTATAGATATCCAAGTGGTAGATATCCCTGATGCATATGGAATAATTTTGAGTATATAATGGATAAAGGCTTTAAATGGATATATGTCCATAGACTATTCACACCTATGGCTACCTTGGAAAGGAGTTCCCAACCATATCAGATTTGAAAGGAAGATAATAATGAAGCACATGATTACTGAGTATAATTTTGTCAATGAAAGGGTAAACATCATTGATTGTAATTTAAGAGTTTTCACCATAGAAACTACCAAGGTATGTGATCCTAAAGCTTATAATGTTGTGTTTGGGTTATGGAAATTACATTTTTATGGGACTAGGTGTAAAGCTAGAATCGGAGTGGGAATTGTCCTAATTAATCATATTGGTAATAATTATCATGCTTCTTATATACTTTAGTTTTCTTGCACCAATAACCTTGTATAATATGAGGCACTTATCTTGGGTCTATAATTTTCCATCAAAAATAAATCCAAGGAACTAATAGTTTATAGTGACTCAAAACTAATAGTAAATCAAGTAAGAAAGTATTAATTTAAACTATCATACCTCAAGTGGTAAAGTATTAGTTTATGAAATATTTTTATACTTTAAATATTGTTTATGTATTTAGGGAAGAATATAAAGTTGTTGATGAGCTTAACTCTACTATATCTAATCTCATGCCTGACCAAGATTCATCAAACTTTAGTATTGAACTAATACCTTTCCCTTCTATCCTAAAAAATGTGAACCATATATAGTTCTTTGATGATGACCAAAAAATGCTAAACTTCATTACTAGTTCAAGAGCATTTGAGGCTTAGACCATTGATGAGGACAATGAAAATGCATTTAAAGGAGACAATTTTCATGGCAAAGTCATTTAGTGAAATGACAATAAGATCCCCAAAGGCATGATTTCCTTGGAAAGGTTGTCTGATCAAGTTAAGCTAGATGAAACTTATAAGATTCCCAAAGTAAGTGGAAAATATTATAGTGTAGTTGATCTTTGACCTCAAGATCAACCTCATCTAGTTAACATTGGAAAATTTTATACAAGTGCTAAAAACAAAAGAGCCAAGGAGTTACTAACAAAATAAAAATATGACATAGCTTGGTCATATTATGACTTGAATATTTTTTATCCAAGAGTCATCAACCATACTATAACTCTCAAAGAGAATTACAACCCCTTTAGGCAAAAACAAATAACTAGGAATCATGTCTTATAACCCATGATCTTCAAAAAACTTTAGAGGTTGTTAGCTGCTAGAATTATGTTTCCCATTAGGCACTCTACCTGGGTTTCCAATCTAGTGCTAGTATGAAAGAAGAATGGTGAAATTAGACTATGTATTGACATTAGAAATCCAAATAGAAAATCTAAAAAGGATAATTATCCTATTCCCTCTCTTGACTAGGTAATACAAATTGTCTTAGATTTAACCATGATGTCTTTTATTGATGGTTTTTTAGGATACAACTAGGTGTTATTAGACAAAGAAGATAGAATTAAGACAACATTCACAACTAAGTGGGGAATGTTTTCATACAAGAGAATGCCTTTTGAACTCATAAATGCAAGAGCCACTTTTCAAAGGACCATGGATTAGGAATTCTAAAGCTTAATGGGTAAGTGTATCATAGTCTAGATGGATGATCTAAATATTTATTCTAAGAATAGGGACGACCATTTCATTCATTTACAATGGGTTTTTGAAAGGTGTAGAAGGTATGGGATCTCCCTTAACTCTAAGAAGAGAATTTTTTGTCACTGAAGGTAAACTATTATGCCATGTTATCACTTAAGATGGAATTTCTATTAATCTTGAAAGAGTGGAAGCTATATCTAAGATAGAGCCTCCCAATATTAGAAAGGAATTGAAATCATTTTTTGGTAAAATAATGTTTTTGAGAAAATTGATTTATATCTTTCTAAAAATTATCAAGCCATTAAATTATATGATGAAGAAGGATGCCAAAGTTTCATCGAATGAAGAGCCAAAGAAGGCCTTCAATGATATCAAAGATGTAGTTAGTCAAGCTCTAGTCTTGATAAGGATTGAATTTTCAAAGGATTTTTATCTCTACTATTTTTCCTCTAACCACAAAATTATTGTAGTTTTAACTTATAAAATAGAAGGATCTTATCATCTAATTTATTTCATGATTACTAATTTGAAATTTATTGAGTTAAATTATCCTTTGATTGATAAACAAGCCTTTGAATTAGTTAAATTAGTCAAAAAATTTAGTCACTACATTCTTAAGAATAAAGTGCGTGCCATTTTACCAAATCTAGACACTAAGATAATGCTAAGACAATGTGAACTTGGAGAGAGAAGACGTAAGTGGATGTTTGTCCTTCAAGAATATGACATAGATATAAAAAAATATAAAATTGGTAAGATGTCATGGTTTGATGAAAATGATTGCCAATATTAACCCCAAGCTAAGTATCATACAAGTTGATCAACATAATTTTTAACTTAATGATTGGTATGATCCCATAATTCACGTACTAATCAAATGAACTTGTCCTATAAGACTAACTAGGGAGTAAAGGAGGGATATAAGGCTCAAGGCAACTCACTATCTCATTAAAAGTGGAGTCCTATACCAAAAGAACTTTGAAGGTGTGTACCCTAGATGTGTTTCAAAAGAAGAAGATGATGAGGTAATCAAAACTTTCCATGAGATGTTGTGAAGTGGGCATACATTTAGGAGAAAAATATCTCACAAGATCATTAGGGATGGTTATTATTGGCCCATTATATTTAAACATGCCCATAAGCATTTGCAGGAATGCCATTCATATCATATCTTCAACACAAAAGAGTCAAAGGTAGTAATACCCTTGCAACATATCATTATTGATAAACCTTTTGCCTAGAGGGGACTATACTTTGTGGGAGTAACTAACCCTAATTAATCATAAGGTCATAAGTATATTCTGATAGCTACTAACTATTTCACTAGATGGAATAAAGTAGTGGTCACAAAACAATGTAGAATAGAAAAAGTGATGAAGTTTTTATAAGAAAACATATGAACTACATTTAGAACTCTAGTCTCTTTGGTATGTGTGTTAATCATGGGATATACTGAGAGGTAGGGGTAAATTAGTCTATCATATATCATAGAAAACTTTCCTTTAACCAAATTCCACTTAATTAAACACTCAAGATATGCAATAAAACTCAAAAAATAAACACCACACGAGATAGAGAGAGAGACACCAGATATAACGTGGAAACTCAATGTGGGAAAAACCATGGAGAAAAATATCAAGTATATGAATGAGCACCAACCCAAAAAAAAATTGTAAGCACTAACTTTCAGGAGCACCAACCCCTTTACTGAGCACCAACCCATAGGAGCACCAACCCCTTTACCGAGCACCAACCCAACAACAATTCATGAGCACCAACCCTTTTTTTGATCACCAACCCAACAATAATTCATGAGCACCAACCCACAAGAGCACCAACACCTTTGCCGAGCACCAACCCACCAAAAATTTGTGAGAACCAACCCGTAAGAGCACCAACCCCTTTGTGTATACCACACACCTATCTCGCAATGTTGCTATCTCAACAAATTATAGTTCAATACAACATCTCTTTCCTCTCTCTCACCTTTGTTCTTCTAAGCTAGATATATCAAATACAAATCATATTCATCTCTCACAATTGATCTTCTAAGCTAGATATTACAATATCAAATCAATCACTATCTCTCATATTACAAATGGATTATCAAGCCTTTATTTATAGATTTCCAAATGACCTTTGGCCTTTCCCCTCTGTGACCCTTCAATCCTCATGGAAAATGGTGCCAAAATTATATGACCCTTCATATCCTTGCCTTTGAGAAGTCATGTGGTGACCCTTCATGAGAAAAAATGTCTTTCCCTCTTTTGTCCTCATCTTGGTGACTTTTCATGTTCCTCAAAGTGTCCCTTCATGAGAAATTGCACCCTTCCTCTTTTGTCTTCACTTGGTGACTCTTGGAATTCCCCAAGATGACTCTTCATGGGAAAATGTGTCCCATCCTACTTTTGTATTTATCCCATGGCTTTTTGACTTCTCTATGGGCCCTTCTTTTGTCTCATATGCAACCAAAAATATATTCACTAATATGAAATAAATATTAACTCACATTAGCCAAGATATATTTATTACAAATAACATTAAATGCAATGGGGCCTTTATCATCACCAATAATGCTAGAACTTTGACATCAATGATAATATTTCCAACAATCTCCCCCTTTGTCATTGATGTAACCTCAATCCTGAAACTACCACATCTTGTCACCTGCACATTCTATCATCTAAAAACATACAGTAACTCCCCTTTACTATAGTAACTTGTACTTGTTCCCTGTACCTATTTTTGCACTTGTACCTATACTTATTATTCTTACCCTTTGACATCAATGGCAAAGGGTCTACCTAGAGATAACACTTAGCTCCCCCTCAATTTATGTTGAACATCAATGATAAGAAGTAAAAGAAATTACTCTCGACTCCTCTAGCAGATCTTTAAATGTGTCCTTTGATCGTGGCTTTGAGAAATATCTAACAATACATACACATTGTTCCCTATCCTTTGAACATCCACAATCAACTCATTTGAATCTTTTCTTCTAATCACACAACCTTTAGCATGAAAATTTAATGTGTATCCTTGATCACATATTTGACTAACACTTAATAGATTATGCTTATGACCTTTTACATATAAAACATTCTTAGTCTTAGTTCTACCATAATCCAAACTCAAAGTACCTCTTCTAGCTATCCTGGCAGTGATTTTATCTCTAAATCTCACTGTACCACCATTGATCTTCTTTAGAGATATGAACTTACTTTTATCTCTTATCATATGCCTGGAATATCCGCTATCAATTAACCATGGCTGATCTTTATTTCTCACATGTAGAGCTGTCTGGACCATCATAGAATCTTCAAGTTGTTTCTTCTACCATGAACATGTTTGAACCTTCTTCTTGATGAATGGAGCTTCAAAAATCTTATCTTTCTTGACTAACTCTAACATGCTTCTACAATATTAAGCTATGTGTTTGATGTTGTTGCACTTGTAGCATACTATGGTCTCTTCATCAAAGCTTGAAGAGGAGAAAAATAGTTGTGGCTTCTGCTTGACTCTACTTGACTTTCCTTCTCCTTATTTCTAAAATTGTTATCTCTTTTTCTACATTCAAATTTTTTGTGACCATATCCATTAAAATAAAAACAATAGCCATAAAAATAAGACTTGTCTGTATATCTCTGACCTAATTACCTTTTTTAGCTTTATTCCTTCCAGCCTTCTCTATTTGAAATGTTGTAATATCCCTTTCTTAGGGTCTCCTTTTTTTTACAAAAGCTCTAATACCAATGTAATATCCATTTCTTAGGGTATCCTTTTTTTTACAAAAGCTCTGATACCACTGTAATATCCCCAACCAATAGGGACTATAGAAAGACAAAAGCTCTGAATTGTTTTTCTGAGTATTCTGATTTTTTGTATGAAATAAGAACAAATTACGATTTTTGCAAAATAATTTCCAAATAGATAAATAAATCATAGTATAATCTCTTATTTATTCTCTCAGATGATTACGGTAGATGTCTTTTGTCATGCATATAAAAGAATATTCAAATATTGTCTTCATAACCTGAGTATTCCACAAACTGGGAAAAAAACTTGAATCTGGTATGTCTCAGCTTGCTTTGTCAAAAACATAGTCACCAACATTGGTTATACTACTACCGTCAATCTCCTAGTGTCGTTATGCTACCGACGTCAGTCAGATGGTCGGCCGATGTCGGTCTCTGTCAGTCTCTGCCTACCGATGTCGGTCTCCGTGAGGATCTGTACGGACTTCATACAGCTGCCAATATAACACACCCTATTTGTTGGACCCCTGATCTCAAGATATATGGCTCTAATATAGAATATCTCTATTTATATAATTTATTGAATCAAAAACCTAATAAAATAAATACCTGAAATACCTTTGATAACTTTTGTGTGAAGTTATCTCTCAAACCTGTAAACCTCTGTGATAACTTATGTATGAAGCTATCTCTCAAATTGGCAATAGATCAACTAATATTTCACAGCCTCTAAATTGCACACACTGAAGAGTGGATGTTCTCCAATGCACATGGAATCTTGGAACCCTTGGCTCAGTCTTCACAGAAGAATTCTTAGCAATAATCAATATCAATAATCAATAATTTTCACTAATGGCCTCCCATGAGAAACTCTTATACCCTCAAAAAGATATGCTTGCCCTAATTAGGGTTTATTAAATTAGAATTAGGTTTCTAAATTAAAATTAGACCAAATAATTAATATTTGATTAAATCAATCAAATATTAATATCTCCCTCAATACATGTCTGATCGAGCCCAAAAGAAAGCCAATTGGAAAAATTTTGCTAAACAAAGCCAAGCCAATCTCCATCAAGACCCTCTAACCATCCTATTAGCCTATGAGGGTCACATAATAGGCTAACCATCAACTCTGAACATGTCAACTAAAAAGGGGACATGACAATCCAACCCTCTTGAAATTGCTTGTCCCCAAGCAATCTCGAATCAATAAACCAATCAATCCACCTGGATCCCATATGTAGTCATGATCTATACTGATGAAAATCAATGCAAGCTCCTACAATATCCTCTAAAATATAACCAAGAGGAATCCATAATCAAATTGGTAAATGTAACTCAACCAATCTCTAAAATCACAAATACCAGGTACACATTCCACAATGCTATGTGAAAGGCACACTCCAACTCTGCAACAACTCCCAAATGGATCTATGCCAAGTATGGATAATCCACACATTATACCTATATTGTGATCAACATATCTCATCAAATCCTACATTAAGTCATGCACTACCAAATTGTCAATCATAGCACCTATCACCATATCAAGCTGACTACCATGCTTGACTGTAGCACCCAACACGACTAAATGTAACTTCAGTAGAAAAAACCAATACTAGTATCAAGGATAGATATATGCTCATCCCCACTATCTCTAACAATCTTGACCATGGGCACCCTCATGTCACCAAATACCACAACTTGTGACTATACCAACTTTGGTAAACACTGAAGTCGCTCTAACTCCATGGTCACCTCAGCCAAATGAAACTGTGACTCCTCAAAAGCCAAATGCGTACTCTAAAGAATCTTAAAAGTCACCTTGAGCTACTGAGTAAGCTCACTCAACTTATCTTCCTTGACTAATAATGCATTATACGCTGTGCTGCCCCACTCCATAAGATAATCTCTGTCAGCTACCAACTGCATATAATTCTATCTCAGAATCTGAATAGCCTCCCATAAAGAGTGGATCTTTATCAAGGACAAATAACTACCTCCCCACTCAATGCTAGTAGGGGAACCCCATCCATAAACTACTAACAACTAATGAGCAACATTGAAATGCTTGCAAGCAGTAACAATGTCTCACTCACTAACTCTCAATTGACTAGACACATGATGGCACTGGCTAGATTGTCTCCTACAATCCTCCTCTGATGCACGGTCCAAAAGAGTAGACTCAAAATCATTGACCTTTGTAATAATACCATCCATACTCTAAAAATCAACTCTAAAGCTCATATCAACATATAGAGTATCAAAAACTATAGAATCATTGTCTAACTCCTCTATATCGAAAGAAACTGTCGGTGAAACTAAGTCCTCAAAACTGTCCACTACATTCTCCTAGGTGTCATCTACAATAATCAGATCCTGGGACTCTTCTATAATCTCTTCCATATCTAAGATATCATCAAAACTCAATGTAATAACATTTGAGTACACCTCTACACTCTGAGTGCAAGCATCAGACTCATCCTCATCTAACTCTGAAGAAGCTGCTGCTGAAACTATCTCATCATCACCCTCTCCTATCTCATAAGAATCATGGGACATGTTGCTATCCTATCTAACTAATCTATAGTTCTCTCTCCTCAACTTAACAAAGTGATCAAAATACATCCTCTCCCAAACCTTAGGTGATAATAACTCCCACTCCTCATTTGCTACCATATACCGTGTGAATTTGTCTTTGAATGTAGGGTCTAAAAGAAATTCACTCATCCTTTTCTGGGTTTCAACCAACTTGTTCAAACTTTATTTCAGCTTCCTCATATCATTGTCCCACTATTTATAAGTACTTTAAGTATGCATGATTTACTAGATGATTCAATGAAGACCAATCTACCCAACAGGATGGCAAAATTTAACTCTGATCTACCCAACAGGATGGCAGGAATTTAGCTCTAATACCACTGTAATATCCCCTGTCCAATAGGGAATATAGAAAGACAAAAGCTCTGATACCACTGTAATATCCCTTTCTTAGGGTCTCCTTTTTTACAAAATCTCTGATACCACTGTAATATCCCTTTCTTAGGGTCTTTATTTTTTTACAAAAGCTCTGATACCACTGTAATATCCCCTGTCCAGTAGGGAATATAGAAAGACAAAAGCTATGATACCATTGTAATATCCCTTTCTTAGGGTCTCCTTTCTTTTTACAAAAGCTCTAATACCACTGTAATATCCCTTTCTTAGGGTCTCCTTTTTTTTACAAAAGATCTGATACCACTATAATATCCCCAACCAATAGGGACTATAGAAAGACAAAAGCTCTGAATTGCTTTTCTAAGTATTTTAATTTTTTGTATGAAATAAGAACAAATTGCAATTTTTGCAAAATAATTTCCAAATAGATAAATAAATCATAGTATAATCTCTTATTTATTTGCTCAGATGATTACAATAGATGTCTTCTATCATGCATATAAAAGAATATTCAAATACTATCTTAATAACTTGAGTATTTTGCAAATTGGGAAAAAAACTTGAATCTGGTACGTCTCAGCCTACTATGTCAAAAACACAGTCATCAATGTTGGTTATACTGCCATCATCAGTTTCCTAGTGTCGTTATCCTATCGATGTCGGTGAGATGGTTGACTGATGTCGGTCTCTGTCGGTCTCTGCCTGTCGATGTCGGTCTCTGTGAGGATCTGTACGGATCTATACAGACTTCGTACGGCTGCCAATATAACACACCCTATTTGTTGGACCCCTGATCTCAAGATATATGGCTCTAATATAGAAGATCTCTATCTGTATAATTTATTGAATCAAAAACCTAATAAAATAAATACCTGAAATACCTGTGATAACTTCTGTGTGAAGTTATCTCTCAAACATGTAAACCTCTGTGATAACTTCTGTATGAAGCTATCTCTCAAATTGGCAATAGATCAGTTGATATTTCATAGCCTCTAAATCACACACATTGAAGAGTGGACATTCTCCAATGCACATGGAATCCTAGAACCGTTGGCTCAGTCTTCATAGAAGAATTCTTAGCAACAATCAATATCAATAATCAATAATTTTCAATAATGACCTTCCATGAGAAACCCTTATACCATCAAAAAGATATGCTTTCCCTAATTAGGGTTTCTTAAATTAGAATTAGGGTTTCTAAATTAAAATTAGACCAAATAATTAATATTTGATTAAATCAATCAAATATTAATATCTCCCTCAATACATGTCCGATCGAGCCCAAACAAAAGCCAACTAGAAAAATTCTGCTAAACAAAGCCAAGCCAATCTCCATCAAGACCTTCTAACCATCCTATTAGCCTATGAGGGTCGCATAATAGGCTAACCATCAACTCTGAACATGTCAACTAAAAAGGGGACATGACAAATGTCCTCTATATTCTTTATTTATCCCCTATTTGTTTCCTCTTTTGTAAGAGCTTCAGCATAGCTGTTTTTCTTTTCAAATCCAATCTCTGTCTTGTCTGAATTTTCTTTTTGATTTTCCAATATCTTGTTTAGCATGTTAGTTTTATCCTCAAATTTTGAATCACTGACTACTTTATCATTGACTGGTTTCTTAATATCTTCTTTTAAAGAGGCAATTTCAATAACATACCTTTCACGTTCTTTTCTTGCTATTTCCAACTGTGCTATGAGATCTTCACTCGTTTTGACTTCTTCAAAGTTTGCTTGTAGATATTCAATCATTTACTTTGATTCTTATTTAGTTTTCTCGATTTGGCACTTTAATATTTGATTCTTCTTCTCAATAGCTTTTAACTCTTCTAGGGCACAAATGAGTTCTCCTTCCATATTCATTTCATTTTCCTCCTCTTCTTCTTCTTTATCATCTTCATGTATGGCCATGAATAGAATCTCTTGTTCTTGTAAATCGCTAACTCCACTATCTTCAATAGAGCTAGGATCCTTAGAATACAAGATCTTCTTCTCGAATCCCTTATTATATTTGCCTTTGAAATTATTCTTGTATGTAGGATTTTCTTCTTCATCATCAATAACCTTATCTGGGCATCTAGCTAAAAAATTTCCAATATTTCCACAATTAAAACATTTAAAAGGTAATTTTCCTTGATATTTACCTATTCCTCTTTTTGCCTTGTGAATTAAAAGTGTTTCATTGTCATCTTCATCATCACTGGAACTATCACTTGATTCTTGAATCTTACCTTTCTCTTTCTTTGATGTCTTGAAAGCCACTTCTCTCTTTGAGAGTTTATCTTGTTCTGTCTGCATCTGATATGCCGTGAGTATACCATGAAGCTCATCCATCTTTAGCTTGGCTAAATTATTCATCTCCTCGATTGCTGAAACCTTTGCATCATATCTCATTGGTAGATATCTCAAAACCTTTTACACCACTGTTGACTCTTCCAAAGTTTCTCTAAGACCTTGAATCTGATTTACTATCTGATCAACTCATAAGAGATAACCTACTATATCTTCTTTCTCTTCCATCTTCAAACTTTCAAATTGCCTTTTAAAAGTCTGAGGCTTAGCTTACTGAACTTTTCAATCACCTTTATAAATATTCTCAAGTTTTACCCAAGTTTCATGAGTAGATTTACATTGCATAACCTTAACAAATTTAGATTCACATAAACCACATCAAATAGCATTTAAAGCTTTAACATTACATTCACTTGCCTTCTTTTCTGATGGAGTAATTATAGATGTCTATGGCTCTTCATATTCCTCCACCACTGCTTTCCATTTGCCAAATCCAAGGGCCATCAAATAAACCTTCATTCTCATGCTCCAAAAAGCATAATTCATCCCATCAAACAAAGGTGCCTTATTTGTAGAAAGTACTTCTTGTGACGTAGCCATCGTGCTTTCCAATCTACCTTCAAGCTATAAAACATTTCAAAAAGGAACCTACTCTGATACCAATTGTTAAGCATAGGATACATTGAGAGGGGGGTGAATCAGTATATCATATATCTTATAAAACTTTCCTTTAACCAAATTCCACTTAATCAAACATTCAAGATATGCAATAAAACCCAAACAATAAACACCACACAAGATAGAGAGAGACACCAAATATAACATGAAAACCCAATGTGGGAAAAACCACAGAGAACAATCTCAAGTATATGAATGAGCACCAACCCAAACAATATTTGTAAGCACCAACTTGCACGAGCACCAACCCCTTTGCTGAGCACCAACCCACCAACTATTCACGAGCACCAACCTATAGGAGCACCAACCCCTTTGTTGAGCACCAACCCACCAACTATTCATGAGCACCAACCCACAGGAGCACTAACCCCTTTGCTAAGCACCAACCCAACAAAAATTCATGAGCACCAACCCATAAGAGCACCAACCCCTTTGTTGATCACCAACCCAAAAACAATTCGTGAGCACCAACCCACAGGAGCACCAACCCCTTTGTGTATACCACACACCTAAGTCTCAATGTTTCTATCTCAACAAATGATAGTTCAATACAACATCTCTTTCCTCTCTCTCACCTTTGCTCTTCTAAGCTAGATATAAAAAATACAAATCATATTCATCTCTCACAATTGCTCTTCTAAGCTAGATATTACAATATCAAATCAACCTCTATCTCTCATATTAAAAATGGATTATCAAGCCTTTATTTATAGCTTTCCAAATGACCTTTGGCCTTCCCCCTTTGGGACCCTTCGATCTTCATGGAAAATTGTGCCAAAATTGTATGACCCTTCATATCCTTGCCTTTGAAAAGTCATGTGGTGACCCTTCATGAGAAAAAACGTCTTTCCCTCTTTTGTCCTCATCTTGGTAACTTTTCATATTCCTTAAAGTGCCTCTTCATGATAAATTGCAACCTTCCTCTTTTGTCTTCACTTGGTGACTCTTGGAATTCCCCAAGATGACTCTTCATGGGAAAATGTGTCCCATCCTTCTTTTGTCTTTATCCCATGGCTTTTTGACTTCTCCATGGGCCCTTATTTTGTCTCATATGCAACCAAAAATATATTTTTTGACATTAAATAAATATTAACTCACATTAGCCAAGATATATTTATTAAAAACAACATTAAATGCAATGGGGCCTTTATCACCAATAATGCTAGACCTTTGACATCAATGACAATATTTCCAACAATGTCACAATAGGTCAATATTTATATCCATAGAGATGATATAATGGGCATATGATATAAGCATTATTATAAATTTTTCATCTAACCATTATCCTCAAGATAATGGAGTGTCTAAGTTAATGAATAAAAACTTGATGAAAGTCATTAAGAAATATATTACAAACAAACCTATAACATGGAATACGATTCGTAAGTATTCCATTTGGAAAGATATAATAAGAGTCAATTAGGCTCTAAAATAATCTCCTTTATTTATAGTATATGTCCAAGAGCCTATATTCCTCATCACACTCAAGCTGCCAACTTACAAGTTTATGCAAGAGTATATGGAGGAAGACCAAGAATTTGCAAACTCAAGGCTGTTATACATTATTTAGATGGAAGATGCATGAGAGGAAGATTTTGATAACTTTAGAAGACAACAAACTATAGTAAATATGTGGTTTGATAAGAGATCAAAGGTCAAGGTGTTCAAACAAGGATACTTAGTTCTTCTTTGGGACAAAGCATCTGAGCCCAAGGGAAAACATGAAAAGTTCACACCTTTGTGGATTGGCCCGTACTAGATTGTAGATAAACTTAGAGATAACACCTTCAATATGAAGGACTTACAAGCATTATAATTCACATTATACACCAATGGGAATTATCTCAAGTATTAACTTTATATTATTCATCCTAGGGTCTTCATGGAGTATTTGTGTAAGATGGTTAGAGTTAATATAGGTAGGATAGTTAGTTTCATTTTTATCTTTTCTTCCTATCCCTTATTTGTATATAAGTATATATATATTTATTTGTTTCCCTTTTTTTCTTTCTTTGATACTTTATATCATGTGTTTGCTTATGTTGCTAACATCCTTACTTTCAATAAGGCATTTTGGATAGCCTTCAACTCAAAATTCCTTAGTTTTCTTAAAATTCCACAAGCTTAAAAATGTTGGTATATACCTCATACATATTATTGACCATGGATTTGACATATTATTTTGATGTTATGATTTAAAGGAACTAGTAAAGACCCATGAATAGGCTAACCATTCCATAAGACCTTAAACATTGTCTTAACTTCAACCTAGTTTTAAGAAGAATTACACATGTAAAATGAAAGATTAATCTATTAAGGTATAGTTATGCTTGGACTTAAACAAACATCCTTGTCTAGGATAGAGGTTATAACCATAGGTAATTATTTAAGGACACACACTTGACCAAATCCTTAAACCTGGCTACCCTAGTTCCCAACTTTTGTTGAAAGTCTAAAAGACCTAAAATACAAAAAATAAGAACTTATTAGAAAATAATAGACTTTTCAAGAAAAGATAATTTTAGTAATATTTCTTGGGGCTATGGATGCTTGGATGGAAGTGAAAAAAGGTGATGAGTGGATCCAAAGGCATCTCTATCAGGCCTATAGACACTTGGATGGTAGAAGAGTAATGCCCAAGCATTCCTTGAACTAGAATCATGATTATTAATGAATATATAAACATGATCCATGTCAATGTTAATAATTAAAGGCATGAAACCTATAATATTTACCTAAGTCCCATGGAAGAAAATAAGTGGAATCAAAGCACACACATAGGATGGCTATGTATTTGTGTTTGATCCTAATTTTACATGTGCAACATTTGTTTCAACTAGGAACTGATCTTGATAATGGCATTGATAAAATGGAATAAATGACCTAGTTATTTATCTAAACTAGAGCAATCTCTATGTTATAATATATTGCTATGTTTCCCCTAGAAGTCACCATTTATTAAGGTCAACATACCCCCATTTATAAAATATAGGGACCCTTGTGCATTGATTTGAACCCTAACATTGAAGGCTTGATGTTCTACACATTAGTTGAATTTGAAGATCACTCACACCTAAAGGATTGGCCCATTTGTTAATGGTTTTTATTTAAACTTTCCTATGCTACTAATAAGTTGGCCCTCATATCTTAAGTTGTAGGTTTCATGGAGCTCTTATCAATAGATCATGTTAGGGATGTTCACATTTTTATCCTCATTTAGACTTTTACTAGCTTTTGATCTTAAAAATATCACATCTAGATTCATGTGCTAAAACCCAAGCCTAGACCTATGGTTTGAATTCAAATTTGGTGGGATAAAATTTGGTAGGAATATTTTAAAATTTTCTTTGGACTTGAGCCCAATTTTTATGTTAAGGATTTGTCATGTTTCTTAACATGATCAAACCTTAACCTAAAATATCATGCTTGGTCTTTTGTGTTTTCCCCTTTTTTATTCCCTTTCTTTTAATTAAGTCTAATGTATATGTTTTTAGGGTCTTTTATTTCCCTAGCCTAGTCCCTTTTGTTATACACTTAGTCTAAAGTATTAATTATAAGGTCCCATTCATGTTTATCAACACAAACAAGACCTTAGTATTAAAACTTTAACCTAAGTTCCTATATTGACCCACATCCTAAATTAATCACCTCACTTCTTTGAAAATCCAAAGGATCTTGTTTCATCACAAAGAAAGAACTAATAGAGTTTAATTATCCCAACAAACTTAAAATCCTTGATCCATTAGACCAATCCTATATGATCACCAAGATCATGATCAATGGTCAATAGTTAAATGGGATCGATGATCGAATGGTGTGAGATCATCCTCAAATTTATATGGATCCCCTTTTACTATACAATCTTAAGACAATAAAATACAAGTATTTGTATCAAGATTAATGGTTTATGGGTACTCACACATAGTGGATTTGATGAAGTACATGTGGCATTAAAAATTCAAGAGCTAAGAAGGCCCATAGATTCATCACATAACACTCTTGCATTCAATCTCGATGTCAAATGGGGCCTCACATAATAAATTTGGACCTAACCTAAGTTCTTATCCTAAGGTTCATTGTATTTTTTAATACAATAGAACATAGGCTAAAACCTTAGATACAACCATAGTATTCAAAGGGACTTATTTTATTATGCTTATAAACCTTAATCTTTTGTCTTATTCCAATTTAGTTGACATAGTCCCACATTAACTTGATCTCCCTTTATGATTGTAGGAACTAATGGCGCACACCTTCTCAGATATTAATTGATGATCCACACTTAGTTGGGACTAGATGATCAGATGAAGCATATTACATTCAAGATCTATGGACCAAAGGGATTTCATGAACTTAAAATCGATGCTCTCATGGCCATTATTTTACATCTATGAGGGCATAATTGACATTCATGAGACCATAACCTTTAAGCTCACCAAATCTAATGATTTATGAACTTAAATTTGACATTTTCATGACCATTAGTTGGCATCTATGAGACCATCATTCATGTTTGTAAGGTTTTTAAATTTAAGTTCATTAAGTATATTACCTAGACACATGAATATTCTTTGAAAACATGGCTAAATTCTATTGATCATATTGAAAATCAAATGACCCCTTAAAAAATATTCAAACATTTAGGACCTTTGGACATGAAATGATAAAATGGTCTTGTGGTCTAAATATTTGTAGATATAGCTTTAATCTAAATTTATTTCCTAAGGTTCCAATTACATTTTTTAAAATGTAATAAACATTATGCTAAAAACTTATATTAGGAGGTCCTTTTAACATAAAACTAATCTTGAAATTATTTTAAGCTAATGTTTTATTATGTTTATTAATACGATAAAACCCTAGCTTAAAACCTGGCATTTGATCCTTCTATTATTTAGGTCTCTTTGTGTGTTCTCTAAAAACATAGCCTAAAATATTTTAGCCTAAAGTCTATGTCACATTTATTAATATGAAATAGAATTTAGTAAAAAATATTTATCCTAAGTCCCTTCTTATGTCTCAATACTAATTAAAGTTCATGCTCCTTACAAGATTGATGGCTCTTACTTCATCATAGAGGATGATTTGATAGCATGACTGAGCCCTGATACATCTAAAATCTTGATCCATCAGACCAACGGTGTGCATCTACTTGAATATTGATCAATAGTCTATGTTTAAGTGGGACTAATTACTTAGATGGATCATAATTAATAGATAATATTTAATGATACCAAGAGATCCTATGGGATTGACATGCGGCAAGCACATGTTCACTTCATGAAATGCAAATCTTAGAATGCTTGCAAATGTGACAAGTTGCACAACCCTAGAGCTTGAAATAAAATGACCAATAATAATTAGGCCCTAAGATCATAATTGAAGGTCCACTTTGATCTTTGACCAAGGATCTTATGGCATAAAAGAAAAACTAGATTCTCAAAAGACAATGGCTAGTGCTTTATGGCATTTATAAAAAATGCCAAGAAAGTTTCCAAATGGACCTCATGTAGGTGGCACACAAATATAAAATGAAAAAATTAAATATTTTGTGTGCTCGAAAAGGTGAAGGTATAAAGACAAAGTTATCAATCAAATATGAGACATGAATGAGCCTAAGTCTAAATAGCCATCACCATTAAATATTTATAATCCTTAATCTCCATAGAAAAACCTATTTTAAACTCTAATTAATCATAGTCATGCCATAAATAGTTCAATTGCAATCTAAGAAAGAACATATTGATCTATAAGTTATGTGAAGAATCATTAGTAAGAAATTATAAGTCTCACATCCATGGTAGATCGATGGTAATTACAAAGGGATGAAATAGAGTTTACTTGACTTTACACATTGAGGGAAGAATATTTCAAGATATAGACCTATAAATTATGGCATTAAACATAGGGAATAGGAACTAGTCTGAGCTCTTTTAAACTATTAGTGAGATGTCATCCATCACAAGAGAAGAATATAAGAATCTAACCATCCTAAAAATATACAATGACCTAGGTTCCATCTAGATGACTAGCCTCTACTATGTTGCTACCAAGCCTGAGATATTACACTACATCAATGTCTTTGCTTCTTTTTTCAAAGATTTTAAAATTGATCAAGATTAGATAGGTCATGAGTGTAATTTTAGGAAAATAGATTATATTTCCCACCTCTCTTTAGAAATCTAATATAAACTATGTAATCCCCAAATAGACTTGTAACAATTAGAGCATGGACTGGGAAGCATAACTTAAACAGAACCCTTGCCCCATGGTTGCATACTAAGAACCAAGTAATTTAGGACCCCATAGGGAAAATCCTTATTATCTAATTTAGGGAGGAGATTAGGATAATTATGACCTTGTTGAATAGGTTATCTAGAGCCCCCTCCATGACACATATTGATAAAATCTAGGTGCCCTATGTCTACTTCATGGTAGAGAAGAGACTCACTCCCCCATTGGGTGAGATGATTAATATCCATTTGAAATCATAGTTCACAGCCATCAAGAGGAAAATGATAAACCACTTATACATGATTTCCTATCTTCTAGATGCCCTCTTTGCCACCACCAAGATCCTAGACATTAAGAATTGGTCACCTAAATGGATGAATGCTATCTCCCATAACTATTCCAAGTTTAGAATATTCAAATATAAATAGAATATACAATTCATCTATGATTACATATATCCATATTTTGTCAGAGATATCACAAGGATCTCCATGAAAGGAGTCATCCCACTGATCAAGAATTATGTGGAGTTGATTAGGGACATCTATTTGTATGCAGACTGCATAGTAATAAGAATAGAAGGAACCTTAATTCATCCCCATAAACTAACAATCTATGTGCCAACCAAATTGTTAGAGTAAGAGGTGGCATACCAAATACTTAATAGTATATATGGTGTTTGAAAATATAAAAGGAAATGCCTCCTTCACCCTTTTCCTTTGACCATTACTAGGACTTGGCTCTATAATTGGGAACATGTGAATGTCATAACCAAACATAGATAATCCTTCAACTTATAGATAGATGGATGGATGCCATGGGACCCTCATGGTAGGGTTATTAATCATTTGAAGAAGAAAATAATGAATTATCCTTATGTACATAGGCTTGGTGTTTATGATATGATGTACATTAGGGCCATTAGTTTCATAGAGGTATTGGCTAGGTTAAAGAAGCACAACATCAATCTTGAAGCTAGGTGAACTATAAATGACAAACCTAGATAGATATAGTATAACAGGTTCTCGTAATACCACTTATTACATAGACCTTCTTCTAGGCCCCCTAAAAATCAACCACTACAATAAATAAAAGGAAAAATTACATAAGGACATAAGAAATAGAAACTAGAAGAGAAACTTGGTGATGGAACATCATCCTCAGCTTAGCCTGATAGGCCAAAGTCTCCAATAAAATATATTGACATGATTGCACTAGCCCCTGATGAAATAGTGGAAGATGCACTTAAGGTGCTTGATGAAGCATATGGTTTAGATGAATAAGAATAAGTTAAGGAACCCCAATCCTAGGCTAAGGAAGTATAACAAGGGGAAGGATTTTGCTTTGGACTTGGTTCTAGTTCCACCCCTCAAATGGAAGGTTGAATTGGCATTGCTTTTAGCTAGGAGTAAGAATCCCAAACTCAATCTAACTCACCCTCTTAGTGAAGTCAAATTGTTTAGTGATGAATATCCAATTCATGGACTAGTCATCCCTAAATGGTTCATTTATGTGAATATACAAAATATCCTAACATTACATCATTCATGGGACTTGACCCAAATAGTCCACATTGATGTACATGATAAGGTAAAGCCATGGATATTGGCTTTGATGAAAGAAGAGGGAGAGATAAGAATAATTGCCATAAAAGGGTCAAGTAATGCTTAGGTAAAAACCCTTAGAGCTTTAGGTAGCAAATTGATGGAGGTTTTAGAAGCCTCAAAGATCATAGAATCAATAGTTAGTGTGCAACTTAATCCAAAAACTAAAAAACTAGAAAAGGTCACCACCAAGAAGACCTTGGTTGGAGGTGAGGAATTCACATTATATAAGGTTGAAACACTTGTTGGTTTAACTCCAATTAGAGGTCAAAATATTGGTGAACACCTAATTTATGAGTAGGACATAAAAGGAATAGTTGATGCTCATTCAGATCAACTTAAATCAAGTATTAAAGGCATGCAATAAAGGATTGAGAACCTAGAAAAAAAAGAGAATTTGGAGACAAACTATCTTGGAAATCCTAGAAAAAATGATAAAGATGTTTTAAGAATATTTATATGACATGTTAAACTCCTTGAAGCCAATTAATTTAAGGTAAAGTGCATTGACCTAGTAAGGTACAATAGCCAAAGGATTGATATCCCAATGGCAAAATTCAAGGGATAAAATAATGGAGCTTATTAACATATTGATCAAGGGCTAGATTCTTGGGTTCAAGACTATTATCTTTGGACATATTAAATCAATTATGGGAATAATTTTTTATATTATCTAAGATCTAAGTGCATGGTTAAGGCACTTGTAAATTTTCTTGAGAGATGATGAAAATTTGATAAGAAAAATTAAATAGATTCTTGGGACTATGATAGCCAATACTATAAAATTGACCTCCTTGGGCATCATTGGTGATTACAAGTTAAAACATAGAGCCACTTTGGTAATTCAAGAAGTGAGAAGAAAAAGTCAAGGCCAATTTGGAAGTGATAACAAATGAGTCATGGGCATGATCTTTACTACTGAGGAAAAGATTTCCAAAGCCAGGACCATCAAGGAGGCCATAAAAAGAAATGATAGGGATTTAAATGACTTGGTTGATCGAGAAGATGATTGTCTCTTAAATCCAGGTATTGATTTGGAGCTATTCAATGAGAAACATCAAATATCCATGGAGATTATTTAGTATACCCTTCAACTGAGGTCCCATTAGATAATTAATTATATTCCATTCTATGTAAATGCTTTGTAATATTTGAAAGTGGAATATTCTTTTGTAAATGCATATGTTATTTTATTAGAATATTTGCCTATGGATTATTCCACTTATGAAAGATCAATGTATTCTAGAACTTGGTAAAAAGGACAATTGTCCTTACCTTTGTACATTTCTAATCTTATGACTGAATTGTATACTACCTTGTTCTCTTATAAAAGGTAGTGTTACCATTTTGTAAGGAGAGATATTTTTGAGCTAAAACTTGTATACTTTTGAGAAATTAATATAATTAAGGAATACTAAAAATTTTGTCCAAATTTACTTGAATTAATTATTACGTGGCTTCTCTCTCCATTGATTATTCTAAACCTTGAATTTGAATATTTTCTATGAATTTTGAATGTGCATTTAGATAAAATATTTATAATTTAGGTTGATTCATGATTAGGTGAATATTATTAGACTTTTTTTATTTTATTTAGTCTACATTAGGGTGTGCAAATTGTATTTGAATGCAACAGTAAAAATTTAAGGCAAAGCTAGTTCATACTTGTATTCTTTCATGTTTTCCTAGATAATCACATAATGTATGGTGGTATTTAAGCATTTGATACTTCACATATTATATTTTTTAAATTCATGTTTAATCTAAATTGAAACCTTTTAATGATGTTTGAGGCAAAGATCAGTAGTTACATACTTTATTTCTACCCTACCCTTCCTTTTGCTTCTTTTTTGATCAAATCACTCTAGTTTAGATCCCATTTTAAATATTCATTTAATTTATACCTATAAGAATAATTAGATAAAATTATGATAAATAATTAAAATATTTCATAGATTAAGTACCATGATGGCTCCCAACCACCAATCATAAAAAATTGTGGAACAATTTAATTTGCTCTACCTCTATTATAACACAGGTAACTAGATTACCAAAACCTAATACTCATGATTTGAATTCTCTTAATTATAAATTAATAAGTGTTATTTAAACAATAATATCACCTATTATAAATTTAGATGAATCAACACTTACATACTCACAAATAGGCCTAAAAATGCCTAGTATTTATATAAGTTTCTTGTTCATATCATTCTTAATCAACCAAACACCCTTATCCTCTTAGGTAAGGTATGTAATGTATCTTAAAACACCTCATATTAATTTATCAAACATTTTTTGAGTCACTCTACATCTGAAATTTCTCAAATAGGCCTTATCTCTCTTTTAGGTCTCATGAAGACCTAATCCCATTAGGCCTAATTAGCGCACATTTCCCTTTGATCTTCTTAGAGAACATTCAAAAAACTTCCATGATAGAGAAACATCTTAATAAATCCAAATATACCCATTATAACCTCGTTTAGGCTCCATAAAACTTTTTATCCTAAACCACTAATTGTATCATATCATTAGTACTTTTCATATTAGCCCTGTGTATACCAAAAAAGTATGTCTATAACAATTGAAGCAAAAACACAATTTTTCCATAAAACCATAGAAAAAACATATAAAAATAAAAATTATGATATTTGGCCCATTACCATGTACATTATACCTCACAACTCATGGTATAATTTCTCAAACACTTATCTACAAGTAGCTTACTCAAAATTGCCAGTTAGTCTCAAAACACAATCATGGAAATTTAAACTTTTGACACCCATAAGAACATTATTAAGGCATTGTAATGCATGAATATGATATTAAATCATCCTTAAATAAAATTTCATAAAATATCACAATCAATAATTAAAACTATTGGTCATATAGACCAATCTATTGACCTTCTCTCTCAGAAACCTTAGTCAGATAAACCATTCTAGATTCAATGTTCCAACCTCTTATAATAAATTAAAAGATATTTTAAAGAATATATATTTCATTAAAGGTATAATAAAAAACATAATGTGAATTTGATGCTTTAGTTAAAGGCAGAGATCCTTTAACTCATCATTGTAATGTGCTTACCTAGATCTGCCAATTTACCTTCAAACATAGTCATGGTGATAATGACCTTCAACACCTGTGTAGACACTTTCAAGGAATATTTATTAAATTTAATGATCCTATAAGATAATTATTAAACTCTAAAATATAAATATACCATGTTCAAGTGACAATATTTTTAATTTAGACTAATCTCAAAAACTTACACCTTCATTGTCTCATATGTACTAGAAAGGTCAACTAATGAGAAAAATTATCAACATATCAACTAACCTTCAAAACATATAATCAACTTGAATATGTATTATATGTCTTTAAAAACATCCCCATGCATTTATATCCATACCTAATCCTTGAAAACACATCCCTAAGCTCATTCTCACTTCTATCTAGGCTTTTTACTATTTACACCATTAAGCCTTTTAGCAGTAGGTCAACTTGCATGACCGGTTTAGTACATCTAAGGTCTAGAACCTATTATTCCTATTTTTCATGCCCCTTGATTTTTTTGAAACTAATAATCCTATATTCCATATAGATGACTTAGTCATAAAATCTAAAACTATATTAAGGGACCTAAGTCAATTAGTAATATTATGTATATGCATGTATTCAACAGAATTATTTGGGTGATGATTTATTTATGAGTTCATATATATATGAGTTCATGTATACATACATACATATATATATATATATATATATATATATATATATATATATATATATATATATATATATATATACTCTAGTGGTTTCAAAAATAATTAATGGTTTAATGAATAAAGTTTTCATATATATTATCATTATCAATGTTTATTTTTTAGTCATGAGGGTTCATTTGATAGAAGGAATCAAATTGCATTTAAGTGAAGTGTTTTTTTCAGTATTCCCATTTTGAAAAATAAATGTTTCCTATGGTTTATCAAAATTGAAAAATATTATATTGAATTTTTATATGGTTCTAAAAATGGTTTAATTTACAATTCAATTGTAAGTATAGAATGATGGCATTATAAGTTGTGCTTAATTTTTTTTTTTAGAACCTAAACTATTCTAATTCTAAAAGTATTATAAGTTTTAATCCTAAATTCTACCTTATGCTAGAGGTTCCTATGTTTTAATCTAATTGTTATCTATCCTAAGTATTTAATGTGATGTGTTAAGACCTATTTGGGATACTAAGATGATAATGGATGTCAGTTTTATTTCAAAGCACAATTGGTGAATTAAACAATGTTAACACTGGTATCTTGAGGCATTAAAGTTTTAATCGGGAATAAGGTAATTATTTTATTTTGAAGGTTGATTGTAAATAAAGCTATGTTTAGATTTTTAAATTATCTTATATTACTTTTGATAAGATCAAAGCTCACGATTTAAAGTTTTAAATGGTCTAATTGGAAAGTTGGTAGTCTAGTCAGTATTATACCTAGAAGCAAGAGTGAATGAAAATCATGGTCGATACTTGAAGATATTGAAGAGATCAAATGTGGTTTAAATGAAATAAATGAGAATTGTCCATGCCTTGGTTTATGTAAATTTGTTATTAGTTTGTAAGTAATTTGGTCATAGCTAAATTTGGAATCCATGTTAAATGGATTAGTAGTCAACTAAATTGATTGCCTTGAATTAAGTAATCAATGACATACGTGCAAGTAGGCCCCTGAAGTTAAGGTGGGGTTTTGGTTACAAATATCTTTATTTTTTCATTTGGTCAGTCATTTTTCAAGCTCATTGTGGAAGCTACACTCTGCCAAATAGATTTTTGAATTGTAGTCTAGAAATTGAAAATGGAAAGTTGTAGGAAAGTATAAATAGGTATGCCATTTATAAAAATGGATAGATATGAAGAAGATAATTATGGTTATTCTACTATGACTGGTTTGCATGGAAATAAGACAATGTTTTTAGGTCTACATGGGTTTTGATAAAGTTTTCATGGAGATAAATTATTTATCTTAAATCTTCTCCATGTATGATTTTTTTGGTGATAGATAAAGTTGAAATGATTTTGAGTTTATCATGTTATATTATGTATGAGATTTTATTTAGGTTTTTGAACTACATTCTAAGATCATTATGGAGATTGTTTAATATGATAGTCTTATTTTGGGTTTTTTATTTGCCAATGGTTTATTGTAGTGGCGGTTTTAGGTATCTCAATTTTATTTTGAAGTTACAGTTTCATAAATACATGAGTTGGAAATTTTTATGAGTTTGAAAAATGGTTATATTATGGAATTTTGGTCATATTAGTTTCGATTTTGAGTTATGGTTTCATAGATGCATGTTTTTGAAACAATTGAAAATCTAATGTTTGATATTGGTTTTTGCATGAAATTCTAAGTATATTATTTTGATAAATATTTTGACACACATAATGAAATGGCATGCAATATATATGACTCTATAAAATTCAATCTTTTTGGGTTTTATTTGAAAATCATGAATATGTACATAATAGTAAGAATGGTTGATAGTTTCAAAAAGCCATGATAAGTCGTTTCCTAATTTCAAAATAATGATTTGGGAAGGATGTGATTATTTAAAATTTTATATTTTGTGAAAGGCTTCTATTGAAATTATTTTGATAGTTTTAGACTCTTTGCTAGTTTGGGAAATACATGTGGTTTACAGTTTGAGAATAATACATGTATTGTGTGTTTTGAGATAACATTCATACAATGATAACAAAATGTAAGAAAATATGATAGAATATTTTTCAAAGAAAATTATAAGAAAATAATTTTATTACAAGAGTTTCAAATTGGAATATTATGATGATATTTGACACAGTCAAAAGTTTCTCATATGAATATTTCAATTTTAGACAGTAAATCAGTTGAAAGATTACTTGTTAATAGCTTGAAATTTTATATATTATTGAGGGTTTGATATATTTAAATATATTTATTATTTTGGTTTTATAGATGATATGTTCATTATTTTGATTTAGCCATATAATAATCATATTTTGAATATATTTTAAAACTGTATATAAGATGTCTTGCTAGAACTGACTAGGTTCAAGTAGGGATAATGTTCTTAAGATTTGGAGAAGGAATAAAAATTCTATTAGTTTGAATTAAGAAGAACAAAATAGGAAATTTCCTAGAAGGGGTTTTAGGGTTAGATGGGTTGACCCTAGATGTGCTAATAAAGGATCCAAAATGTCTATCCATTTTGATACCACTAACCCTAAATTTTAGAATGTGTTGAATAATCTACTAGTTAATCCTCCAAATCAATGGTGTAATAGGGGTAATAGAGGTTTTCCTAGCCATATATTTGGATCTAGATCTCATTCCCATAGTATCTCTTCCCATTAGCTATAGAATAATCCAAAACTAGCTACCTATTCAGTCACCTAACCAAGAAAGAGTCCATGTTGTTAATGAACCAACACAAGTAGCCAATGAGATAACCCATGCAATGAATTTTTTGAATCTTGCCTTGCCTTCTTGATCTAGTGAGCCTACACCACCTCATAAAATTCTTGTTACAAGGTGCAATAAACTAAGTCTAAAATATCCATTTCTTATCATACATCCAACCAGTTCAAAGAAGTGTTTAAATAGTCAGGGTTAATCAGATACTCTAACAAAAATCAACATTGTGAAGTGGGTTAAATTGAAAGTAGATGATTTTGAAATTGATTTGATAACTAATCTAGTCTAGTTTCCTATAGTTGAAATGGAATATAATAATTTTTTTTGTGAAAGGGGTGAACCTATGATTAAGGTTCTATCAGATTTTGATGACTCTTGATCATCAGAAATATACATTTTCATTTCAAAATTGAACTCTTAAGTTGATAAGATATATGTCCATTTAAGATTTTTATACTTTGGTTATAATATTTTGGAACTACAACATACTTTTAAGTTTTGATATATATAATATGCCTAAGTTTTTTGATTATATGCATTATAGTATTAATATAGATAAAAATTTCATTTCACTTTGAAATTGTCCTATTATTCATTTAAATATGTTATTATATTTATTATTAATTGATTATAGTGTCCCCACCCATTAGAAAATACCAAATCTATTTTAAAATAATTAATCCCTTAAGACTTTTGATTATTAAATAAAACTTAACTATAAACTATCAATATTAATTGACTGGTAAAAGTAAATTATTTAAGTTAATAAGTAACTAACTAAGGTTAGTTACAATTTTTTTCACAACCAATTTTGAAGTATAAAATGAGATCAAGGATTCATTGGATGGGGAGGAACAACACATGTATTTAAGACTTATACATTGTAAATTCAATAATTTATCTCTCTTTTACATGCAATTTCTCTTAGATAGCATGATTTTTGTAGATAGACCAGTGATAATTTCTCTTACAGTTGAGTATATTACTTAGGCAACACATGTATATCTAGTTTTATATTAACATTTATAATAGATTATCTTAATTTTTTGAAGTTTAACATCTTTTTATGATTACTTCTTGTAATATTATGTATAAAATATGAGTATTCAACCCAAATAATGATGAAAACTTCACTTTTTGCAACATTTTATTGATCTAATTGATTGTAAAAGTTATATTTTTAAGATATTTAGAAAAACAGATGTTTGTTTCTCAAATAAAAGTAATCTATTCTGATAATATGAATCTCTTTGTTGAGACTCACATGTTTTATACATGTATAATTATTTTAACTTTAAATTTTAATTTAGTTTATGTCTAATTTAGTTTAATATCTAATTGATCTAATTTCTTTTCTATTTTATTTATTTTTAATATAACTATGTATTTAATTTATTGTTTATCTTTATTTTCTTATTTAAGTTAGGTTTCTTAAGTTAGTTTTCTTTCTTTAGTTAGTTTAGTTTCTTATTTTAGTTAGGTTTTAGATTAGTTTATTTATATTCTATATTAGTTTAGATTAGATTGTTTTAATCTTTCTTAATGAGTCTATTTTATCTTATTTGGTTTGTTTTTATTTTAATTTCTTCTTTTATCTCGATTACTGAGTTTTGACTATGTTTCTTGATTTATTGAAGATATGTTTATAAAATAATTTACCTTATTATCTTCATTTTACATTTTTACTTCTTTATTGCCTACCTCGGTGTTATTTTGAAGATCTTATATCAAATCAAGATATTACTTTGAGAATATATTATATTATTGAATCAAATTTCTTTCCTTCAAGAGATTATCTTATTCATAGACCTTCTTTGTTGCATATGATAGATTACATATTCATATCTAAACTAATTCATTATTTGATATGTGGATTTCTAAATTAAAATAAAATATGTTATATTTAATAGCCTATTTATTTTTTTTAGAACATTTAAAAAAAACCTCACATCTTTAGGATCATAATTGAATGTTTATAACCTTACCATTAGACTGGTATGATTCCAATTTAACCTTCATGATAGGAGAAAAGGTTGATTAGTTGATGAAATAATTTTCATCATCAATATAACCTATTTGAATACCACCATGAGAAATGAATACAAATCTCAATTTTTAACCTCCATCCAATTAATGACTTTGACTCAATAAAATCTACCTGCTACAACAATTTTATGAGAAATAAGGCCTTCCCTATAGGGTTCAATCAATCACATGATAGACCAATGCCACCTAGAATACTTAGGAGATTCTACTACATGCTTCAATTATCAAACTAGGTCACCCAATCCATTTTGAGCCATTTCCATTAAGATTTTCCATATTAGGTCAAAGTAAGGGTTTTAGAGAGGTTTAAACCACCTTACAGTCTTAATGATCATTCATAAATCTTAGACCTTATTCTAAGAACTAATGTTTGTAAATTTGATATAAGACCCTTCACCATATACCATAAATATATTAGGTTCCCATGTAGAGGTGTCACATGCCAATGTGTACTTGAAAGTTCTTCTCAAGTTGAGAATCCTTCATTTTGTGCACACAACAAACATCAAGACCACATTTCATGCCTTTTTTCAAAAAAATTGACATCAAAATTGATGAAAATAGCTAAAATAACATGACATACCTCTGTCAATTCTTATTTGTCCATGTTTACCTTGAAAACTAATCCTTATACCCCATTAAGCCACCATCTGTCTCTTTTCTCTTTAGACTTTTAACCTACAAGTCTCATTCGACCTTGAAAATTACCTTATTTCTACTATCCATGCACTCTCCTCCTCATTCACATTCTCAAAAAACTTCTCAAATCCTCTAACACTAATTTACATCCTTCATAGGTCTTGAAAGCACTTCATGGTACCTTATTGGATTAGGTAGGGTCTACAACTAGTCTAGTTGCATGCTAGGTCTATAAGACTTACCCTTATAGGGTCATCTTGAAGCACACTTGAGTGTTTCAATACCTCATATGCATAATTAAACAACCCTATACTTCATCTTATTTTTATGTATCTATCTCACAAGACCACCATTCTCATACTTTTACATAAGATTCATTCATGCTATGACTAGTGTCATGACTAGGATTCTCAATAACTTTGAGACTTGACACTTGATATTTAAATCACTTTTTGATGATTTTATACATTTATCTCATTTTTTTCTTGATACTTTGATAATATCATAATTTTTTATATACTTATTTATGCATATCATACATATGCCTATGATATCACTATGCTTGTTATAACTACACTTCTCAAGACACCTTTTATTCAAGGATTAGTACTCACACATGCTTACCTTGACCTTGAAATGTCTCTTATCATCAATATTTATATGAATAATTATGTAACATTCAAATTCTCTATTATCATATGGCTCATATCTCATATACTACTCACTATGTATCTACACCTTGAAACCAATCTTGACCTTTACATCAATGGTAACACCTCTCAACAAACTCCCATTTTTTCATTAATTAAAAATTACTATTCAAAATAGTCACTCATTTCCCCTAGTTTGGTCAACCTAACTTCTTTTAATTTATCCCCCCTTGACATTAAGGATAAATTTTCCTACATAATTATTATCTAAAGTCACACCTACAAATACTATCATATGGAACCATACTATCTTACTATAGGACATCAATACACAAAATATGTAACATTGATCTAGCATGTTCCCCCTTACTCTAAACATACCTCCAATGGTTTATGATAACACGACTAATTTTTAACATAGAATAAACTCAATCACAAACTTGAAAAGTTTCCCCCTCAAACTAAGCATCCATCATGCTTATATTTCCTAAATATTATCTCCATGAAGCCTAATGGAGTCACCACTTCTTATAGGGAACTAAAACATTACAAGTTTGGGAGATTACTAAATATCCATACTCTCATCTGACTAAACATCCTTTAATACCCTTTTACGCTCAATCTACATTATAGGTTTGATCTCTTCATCATCCATTTAATCATCAATGTGGGATGACAACATGAATTTTTGACTTGATTTCACATTTGAAGCATGCTCTATAATAACAAGTTGTCCATTTGAGCTTGTAGATTGATCATGACACATCTTCATTACATTTGGTTTTCAAACATTCATTTCTCTTCTTTGTATCACTTTAGAGGCTTCAACCCTCCTATTTTTATTTGATGACCTTCTAACCTTGTTATGATAGAGTTTTGAAATGTGTCTTAAATCATGATAACTATAGAAAACCACCTTACGCATTACTCTTAATTGATGTGATTGGTGACTCCTTTCATAGTCCCATGAATAATCATTATTTGAGGATGTTTTACACACACTCTCTCTCTATGACCAAAATTATTACACATAAAATAGTAACCTTTGAATGAATTGACATACCTTATAGCATTGGGTTATTTGATAGGTCTTTTCATGTTGGCCTTCTTGTCTTCAATAGTCTTCTTAAATTGAGGTGCCTCCTTTTGGTCTTCTATGAAACCAATACCTATTTTGTCACTTGAAAACTTTTATCTACTCAAGATATCATCTAACACCTCATATATCTTTTAAAACTTCACAAAGTTCATCATCTTCTTGTATGATTTATTTAACTCAACTTTCAAGGATTACACTTCAATTTCATACCTAATGCACTCTTCCTTTTTACCTTTTAGGTTTATATTGACTACCTCCATTTATGCCTAAACTTTATTGATGATCTCATCATACTCCTTGGAAGTTTTATTTAACCTTTCCTAAAATATTCCAATTTGTTCCTCATAGTCCTTAACTAGTGATCTTAGTTTGTGATCCATTTTCATTTAGAACTTTTATTCATCTAGTTCACTTACCAATTCTATCTCAAGATCTACTTTAGCTTCTTCATCATTTGACTTTGCATCAACCATAATTCCTTTCCAACTTGAACAACCCTTGCTGTATTATTCTATGGCCATAAACAAAGTTTAATTATTTTCATATTTATATTCATGACTACCATCATCACTATCAAATTCACTTGACTCACTAACATCAAAAGGGTTATCTTCCTTAGTGTAGGATCTTTTATTGTTCTTGAATGTTCTTTTCCTACCTTCATACTTTTTTATCTCCTTGTTTTTATTAGTCTTATAAGTATTCTTGTCATCTCTATGATGTTCATCATGTTCTTCATCATGATTAGACTTATCCATGTTAGGATTTTTGGATACAAACTGACCAATTTTGCCATAATTGAAACATTTTAAGGGAAACTTACCTTTGTAATTACAATATCTAAACCTCAACTTTCTTGAAAACATGGCTATTAATTGACATCTAAGAATTCCTCATACTTTACCTTATTGTCTTTTAACTTCTTCTCAACTATGAAAGGTGTTTATTTCTTGAGAAGTCCTCCTTCATTGGTTCTCATCTCATAAGCAATCAAGATGCCATGAATCCCATCCATCTCTAGCTTGTCTAAATATTGCATCTCTTCTACTAAAGATTCTTTAAAGTCAAAAATAAGAGTTATTGATCTCAATAATTTTTGAAAATCAACATATTCTTTGACTTCTTCTCCCAATATACTAATGATATTGACAACATCATCAACCTTCAAGAGGTAAGATACAATGGTTTCATCTTCATTCATTTTCAAAATTTAAAACTATATTATATGGGTCTTCAACTTGGACATGTTTACCTTGGTGTCACATTCAAATATGGTCTTCAATTTGTCCCATAGCTCTTTTATAGATTAAAAATTCATTGCCTTCATAATATTTTCCTCTGACATACCACAAAGAATGGCATTCATTACCTTGTAGTTATTTTAATTGGCTTTCTTACCTACTGCATCAGTTGGTGGAATAGGAGGATCACTATAACCATCAAAAACTAATTTCCAAATATCATGACCTTGAGACATAAAATATATATTCATCCTAACATTACAAAATGCATAGTTAGATCCATTAAACAATGGATCCTTACTAGTAGAGAAACCACCTTGACCTTGTTGACTAGCCATCCTTGATTCTAGGATTTTGCTTTAGGACTCTAGACATGCTTCAAAGGACCAAGATCTAATACCAAATTTTGTAATGAAAATAAATAATAAGGGGGGTTAATTAATCTTAAAAATATTTCTTAAAAAATATTATTTAATCAATCATAGATCATTTAGACAAGCATATACATCTTAGCAAGCATAAACATCAATCCAAAAGAGCATGAAACAAATCAACAGAATATATATATATATATATATATATATATATATGTATGTATGTATGTATGTATGTGTGTGTGTGTGTGTGTGTCTATATATATATATATATATATATATATATATATATATATATATATATGTATGTATGTATGTATATCTATATGTATATGTATATGTATATGCATATGCATATGTATATTTACATATACATACATACATATATATATATATATATACATATATACATACATACATACATACATACATACATACATACATACATACATACATACATACATACATACATATATATATATATATATATATATATATATATATATATATATATATATATATATATGGGAAACACTCAACGGGAATAAAGTCCATTTATGATGCAAATGGAATACATTAATATAATACAAACACTAACTTTAGTAAATCACCAACTTCAAATGGAGCACCGACCCCAACTAGATAAGCACTAACTCAACTAGGATTTAATAAGTACCAACATACAAGGAAGCACCAACCCCCTAGATGAATTAGAAAAAACTAAACCACATAAAACAATCTATAATATATATAAAACTATGATTCTAAAATATTATATTATTATCTCCTTCCTCATATCTTCACACACTTCTATCCCTCTCAAAATTGGTCTCTATCTTTCTTCACTCAACTAGCCCTCTTCTTGGCTTGATTAGGTCATATGACCTTGATCCTGAGACAAAAAACCTCTATAAATTTCTCATCACTAGTCCTATATCCTGTAATGATGGTCTACATGACGTCTTTCAACTTTTCAATATCCTTTCTTGTTCATTTCAACTCACACACTCATAAATAGGCCTAAGTATTTATACAAGTTTCTTGTTCATTTCATTCTCAGTCAACCAAAACTCCTTATTCTCTTAGTCTAGACATGGAATATATCTTTTAAAACCTAATATGAATTAATAAAATGTGATTCGAGTCACTATAGCTTAGAAATTTCTGAAATAGGCCTTATTTCTCTTTTAGGTTTCATGGAGACTTAATCCCATTAGGCTTAAGTAGCATGTGTTGCTCTTTAATATTCTTGTAAAACATTAAAAATATTTGAATTGTATATAAATATAATATTCCATCCAAATGGACCCCTTATTATCTCATCTAGTATCCATAACACGTTTTATCTCAAACCACTACTTGGATCATATCATTAGTACTGTTTAAATTAAACCTGTGTGTACCCAAAAAGTATGTCTAAAACAATTGAAGAAAAAACATATTTTCTCAAAATAACATGCAAAAAATATATAAAAATAATATTCATGAACTTTAATTCATCACCATGTGCATTATACCTCAAAAATCAAGGAAAAAGTGCTTAAACCCTTCTCTACAAGTAGCTTACTCAAAATTACTAATTGGTCTCAAAACTCAGTAATGGAACTTTGAAAATTTAACACCTATAAGCACATTATTAATTTATTAAAATGCATGAATATTATACTAAATAATATTCATATAAACGTCCATAAAAAATATCTCAATCACTAATGACAACTATTGGTCCTATAGACCAATCTATTGAACTTGTCTCTCACAAACATTACTTAGGCAGATAAGCCATTTTGGCTCCAATGATACAAGATCTTATACTTAATTCCAAGATAATTTAAATCATGTATAGTTCATTAATTTTTAAAAAAATAAATATCATGTTAATTATATTATTTAGTTAAGGGAAGAGATCCTCCAACTCATCATTATAACATGCTTACCCAAATCTACTAGTTTACCTTCAAACACAGTCATGGTGATAATGACCTTCAACACCTATGTATATACTTTAAAATAATATTAATGCATGTGTATGATAATATAAGATAATTAATAAACTATAACATGTAAATATACCATGGTCAAGTGATAATATTGGTCCTATAAACCAATCTCAAAACCATACACCTTCATTATGTCATCTATACTAGAGAGGTCAACTAATGAGAAACATTCTCAACATATCCACTAACCTTCATAACATATAAAAAAATTAACATGTATTATATCTACTTAGAAGCATCCCCATGAATTTGGGTCCATCCCTAATACATGAAAACACATCCCTAATCTCATTCTCACTTTTTCCTAGTTTTTCTCACTGTCTACACCATTAGGCCTTTTAGCAATAGTTCAACTTGCATGATCAGTTTAGTATATATGAGGTATATAATATACTTATAAACCACCATGGGAAACTAATAAAATTCTTAATATTTAATTTCATCTATTTATAATCTTTGACTCTGTCAACTTTATCTGCTACGATAAATTTTTGAGAAATAAGGCATTTCTTATAGGGTCCACTCACTCACATGACAAATCAATGCCACTTGGAGATACCTAGGAGAGTGTAATACATGATCCAATAATCAAAATAGGTCATCCAGTCCATTTTGAACCATTTCTATCAAGATCTTTCATATCAAGTCAAATTTAGGGTTTTAGAGAGGTAAAAAGCAACTTACAGTCTTAACAATCATTCAAAAATCTTAGCCCATTATTATAGAAACCAATGATTGTAAATTTTATCTAGGACCCTTCCCCATATACCATCAATATATTAGGCTCCCATGAATAAGTTGGACATGTAAATTAGTACTTGAATTTTTTTTTGGGTTGAGAATCCTTCATTCTATGCACATAAGAAACATCAAAACTAAATTTCATACATTTTATCAAAAAAATTGACCTCATACTTGGTAAAAATACTTGAAAAAATATGAAATTACTCTATCAATGCTCATTTTTCCATGATTACTTCATAAACTGATCATGATTCCCCATTACATACCATCTTTCTCTTTGTTCTTTAGGCTTTTGACTCACAAATCTCATTAGGCCTTAAAAATTAACTTTTATCCACTATCCATGCCTTCTCCATATTAATAACATGTTCAAGAAACTTCTCGCATTATATAAAAATACTTTTCTTCCTTCATAAGTCTTGACAACACTTCATGGTACCTTATTGGGTTAAGGAGGGTCTAGAACTAGTCCAGTTGCATGGTAGGTTTATAAGACTTACCCCTATAGGATCACCTTGAAACACAACTAAGTGATACAATGCCTCATATTCATAAATAAAAACCCTAAATTTCCTCTTATACATCTATGCATCCATCTCACCATGCGACCATGCTCATACCTTCATAGAATATTCCTTCATGCTAGACTAGTGTCATGACTATGCTTCTCAAGAACATTAATACTTGAAACTTGATCTTGAAATCACTTATTGATGATTTTATACCTTTATATCATGCCTCTCATGATACTTATATAATATAATACTTATATACATACTTATTTATTCATATCGTGCATATTCATGTGATATCATTTTACTTATTTTAACTAATCTTCTCAACACACCTTGTATTCAAGGATTAGTGCTCAAACATGCTTACCTTAACCTTGACCTATATATTGACATAAAAAATTATATGAATCATTAGGTTTCATTCAAATTTTATCTTGTCATATGGTTCATATCTCATAGACTACTCATTATGCATTTACACCTTGATATCAATCTTTACCTTGACATCAATGACAACACTTCTCAACAATTTCTACTCAACACAAATGGAAGTTGCATCCAATGGATTTGTATTCATCCTTATTGAATGGAGTTATGCACACAAATTAAATGTTTTTTTATAATAATACTTATAATGTCTATATTATATGTATCTTGTAATGTCTATCAATCAATTTTAGATCTTTGATGGGTTCCTTTAGTTGTTTGATAGTAAAATCCAACATTGCACATGTTTAGTTAAGAGAGGTCTATGGATTCATTGATTTATATTTACTTCTATATTATTTTAGTAGATGATGCTTCTAAGTCTACCATCTCTATTCCAAAGGTTATTCCTTGAGCCAAATCCTAGTTTTTAAAATTTACAATGAAATTATAGAGTTGTGCTTTGAAATTATCCTTGATGATAATGGTACCATCTCTATTTTTAAGGTGTGTGATTTTATCCTCCTTTATCAGAGTTATAACTCTATCACCTTGATGAGTAAGAGACTATCCCAAGGATCTCATATCATCAATCTATTTATTTAAGGTTTTCCTCTTTCCAATGATATATGACTAATCAATGGTCAAATATTCTAAGGGTACCAAGCTTATTTCTTCAAATTTATTCAACATAATAAACTTTACCAAAATGATCACTTTTTTATAATAATTCCCATATTTATTTTCTAACTTAATAATTTTATTATAAACCCCATCTCTTTTTACTTTATATTAAGCTAAAGTATTTACAGTATTAAATGTGTCCTGAACTGCCCATTCCACTTTGGTGATAGTTTGTTATGGTAAGGTGGATTTATTTTTATATTATAACTTAGTTGTCCTTTGTTGCATCTCTTTCACCAATTGGGTGGCCACATCATCAAAACTTTACTCTAAGGAATCACATAATCACTACCCTTACTTTATCCACATGTATTATTGTCATAGGCTTTAGTTTTTATTGAAGTGACTTGGATTTATATCCCCAAAAAAAGTCCCGACTATTAGTTATTTTTGAATATATCTATGCCACCTAGGTGTCTCTTTCAACACATACTTAACACTTGGCACCCTATTAGGAATTTGATCCTTTTATTCTGAATGTCAAACCATTCAGGTGGATTAGGCAACACTTTTCCAAGTATCATATTTTTATTGGATCACTTATCTTTAATTTTCACATGAATTTACCCCTTTGATTGTTAGACTGATGTAGCCTCCAAAATTTTGCTAGTTTTCCAAGTGATAAGTTATTATTGGCATTCATTGTCATGTGGATTTGTTATATGAAATTCTTAATGGACCCAAATGCCATGACACTTTTCCAAGTGTCACATTTTAATTTTATCATGTAGTCATTGGGTTTTATGTTTTTCTTTGATCATATTATTTCCATGAGATATGGGTCCATGTGTCTTCAGCCCATTACTCCTAACTACCTCATGGTATCCACATAACATCTAGCTACCTAAAGATTAAATTAATTATTACCAAGTGTTATCTCATCATATGATCTATGTATTATGAAATTTATATATTACATATTGACTATGGGGCATGATCGAGTGACAAGTCACATGATGTGATAGGATCACATTATCATGAGACTTAGAAAATAATATAAGCCTTGAAAGGATACTATTGGATACCACATGGAATGCCATGATTTAGTCATAGGGTCACAAACTCTAAAACTTATTTGTAAGTTAAAACTTCATTAATGGGTGACAACTATAAAAAACTCATTGGGTCACTTTGTCACTCAATTTTTCAAAGGAAAAATATATTCAACAAAGTCTAAAACTTATGTGACTAAGTCACCAGTGCATGTGACACTACCACATGTCTTTTGAAGATGAGTTGGCATCAAGGTCCCTAAGAAATAAAAAGGTTCCATAGTTATATCAAATTCCTTTGAATGACATTAGTAATCAACATGGAAGGTACTAAAAACCCTTCAAGGTATCTCTTAGGAGATACAATGAAATAAATTTCCAATTATGTGCATGTTCAAGATATATCATAGGAGATACCTTGAATGAAAATTCTAATCATTTGAATATTCAAGGTATCTCCTAAGATATATCTTGAAAGAAAATTTCAATCATGTGCATGGTCAAGGTATCTACTAGGATAACCCTTGAAGGTACTACAAGACCCTTAAAGGTATCTCCTAGAAAATACCTTGAAGTGCATTATAGTACCTTTAAGGTTAAATTTTAAGTATTTCCTATGATATCCCTTTAAATCATGTATAAGGGTACCTTTGAATGTATTAAAAAGCCCTTCATAGTATCTCATATGAGATACCTTGAATTAAAATTCCAATCATGTGCATTTTCAAGGGATTTACTAAGAGACCCATTGAAGGTACTACAAGACATTTCAAGTTATACCTTTGAAGTTATTTCATAGGATATAACTTTAAGGGTCTTGTACTACCTTCAATGGGTCTCCTAGTAAATACCTTGAAAATACACATGATTGGAATTTTAATTCAAGGTATCTCTTATGAGATAATTTTAAGGACATTTTAATAACTTCAAAGGTACCCTTGAATTAAAATTCCAATCATGTGCATTTTCAAGGTATTTACCAAGAGACCCATTGAAGGTACTACAAGACCTTTCAAGTTATATCCTAAGAAATACCTTGAAGTGACTTGTAGTACGTTCTAGGGTACATTAATGCATGTTTGAAAGGTATCTCCTAAGAGATACCTTTTACATTTCAAAAATTAATTAGGGTACACTCAAAGGTACTAAAAACCCCTTCAATGTATTCCCCTAGAGATACCTTGAAAAATAATTATAATCATGTGCATGTTTAAGGAATGTTAGCAGAGTTTCCTAGAGTTTCTTTAAAACATGCTAATTATTAGGATAGCTTGCATAGTAGGAAGTAAGAAAGAATCATAATAGGATGACTAAATTTACACAATTTTTAATTATATACACAACAATAAAAATAATCATAAACTAACATGGCATTAACAATTCTAGAACATAAACAACACAATCCAAGAAAGAAAAAGATTAAAAAAAAAACTAGAGTAAACACTATGCACTAGGCATATGCAGAATAATCTTAGGAAAAAAATAATAGATTTAGTATATTAATCTCTATCACACATTGAAACCATATTTACATTATATCATATCACTATATATAGCTTTTTACATGGCTCTATCTCTTCACATTCCATCATTCTAGAATACAGAAATAAAGTCTCATGTCATTCTTATATCTATTTATTGGATAATAAGGTCAAATTCATCCAAAATATCATATATATGATAAAACTATACCTTACACACATGTTTCCATCAATTATACACTTGCACTTTTATGAGGCCCTTCTCCACATCCAACACTTTCCCATACGTAGACTATTGTTTTAACCCAAGACAAACTTTGAATTGTGATCTTAGCTAAAGACAGAAAAGATTAGGCTTCCACAAAAGTGGTATTAATTTGTCCAAGTGCAATTTATTTGTTTTAACCCTTTTTACACTACTTAGCCACCCTTTTAGGTTATCAAATAAGTAGCATACTTGCCACCCTTTTCAGTTTTCCATAGACTATCTTAACTAGGTAGTCATCTTTGGTTAGGGGTTTTAAACCAACTTGGAGATGATCTTAATGCTTATTACTATGTTACAAAGCATATTTTTTTTAATAAAAAATCTTAAACTACACATTTACCCACTATATAATTGGTGTCATAGTTTGACCATGCAATTGTGTAGGTTATGGATGCTCAAAATGCACCTTTGTATCTATCTTTCTCTTATAAAAAAATACTTGGAGCTCCATCAATGTAATGAAATTAGGTTTTTCTATGTCATTCATAATAGTTGGTTCAATGTGAGAAAGTTCATGCTTGATAATTTTCCAATTATCAAGTACTTCCCACACATGGTAAGCAAAACATGTAGTGTAATTTGAATGATCATCAAATTTTACACATCCTCTTCCTCTATGATGATAAGGAAGCCTCTAGCATTTAACAGCTTAATTTGGATATATAACACAATATCATCCATCCTATCTACAATCCTTTGGGATTATATAGATGTAAATGTATTATGCGTTGTCTCATTTTACCATATCTCAAGATTCTTCATCACAGTATCCTTGATGTTTAATAAATATTAAAATGTGTTGGTCTATGTTTATCTAGTATCCATTTGATCACTCATTAAAAATTTAGCTTTATCTGCTATTGTGAACTCTAGTTTCATATAAGCCAAGGATTTATCAAGGTGTTCTATCCAATCAAACATTCCTTAGGCTATTTGATTATCTTGATGCACAATATCATCCAAGACCTATACATATTCCTCTTTTAGTTCACAAATTCATTCCACTTTAACATGAAGAGCCTACCCTTAGGTGTGTAGTTTCTATGCACTCATCCAATCCTTTGTTAACTGAGTTAGCAATGTAGCAAGTTATTTGTTATTAGAGATTACTTGATCACCAAAGACTTGGATAACCAGATCAAGACACATAGTTTTGATGAGTTGCATAGCCCTAGTAATTTTATTTTCTAATTTGATTTTCTCCTTATGTAGCTAAAAAATAATATTTTTGAAATATAAAACCTTTTACACAATGGATTCTTGGAATGTAGCTACTCCTTCAATTTTCTTAGACAATGACAACTACAAAACATCTAAATATGTCTCCATGGAAGTGGGATCAAGTATGATTCATGTGGCTATGATTGTGATATGATCTAGCATAAATTAATCCAATGGAAGTAATCAAGTGGTACAATAAGATGATGTCATATGGATATCCCACAACCATTAGGTAGAGGGGTGAGACATTGATAGTAAAATATCCTCTGCTATACTTAATTGGGTTACATCCTTGTGGTTTGTTGTGTGTTCTTCTTATGAGTTTTATTTATCTTCCTTTTTTATTTAGTATGTTCCTCAACTTTATCTTGAGCCTTGGTTGTTACCTCAACATGAATTTTTGCTTCCTCCTCAGCCTTGGCTCTGGTCATAATTTTTGCCTTAGCATCTACCTCATCCTTAGCTTTGGCATCAGTCTTCACTTTAGTTTTGACATCAACCTCAACTTTTTCCTTGGCATATTGTTGTTATACCTTGTGTTTGGCTTCCTCTTTCTTATATATTTATTCTTTGGCATCTTTATCTCATTCCTATTATTTTATTTTATTTTTTCTCTACATAACTTACACCTCTTAATCCTTGTATTCTACCTCTTTGTGCTTCCTTCTATTAGCCTCCACTTCTTTGGTTTTTTATTATTTATCCTATACTTACTCATCTTTTATTTGCATAGCCTCTACTTATTTCTCTTTATTAGTTTCAACCTCTACTTATTTTGATTTGTTTCTATTAGCCTGAGATTATTCATCCTTTTTTTCTTAACCATAGCTTTTTGAGACTTTTTTTTAATTATTCTTCCTCCTTGATGTAATATTTATCTTGTTCCTATTGCATAGCTTCCTATTTTACATGTTTAGATTATTGTGCATCTACTTATTTCATGGCCTCTTTCTTCTTTTTGTTCTTCTCTCCTTTTCTCTATTTCCTCTCTTCTTTATTTATAGTTTCCTCCTCATGATTTAGGGTATTTTGAATAGCATTCATTTATTATAATGGATCCAACATAGTGGTATATAGAGGTCCCTCTATTATATCTAAATCATCTATTTACATATCATATTTTGAGTTTTCCAAATATTTGGTTTCCATAACCACACCTCTATGCATGAAAATTTTTCTAGACTTGCTTGAAGGAACATGTGTATCCTTTTGTCTCCTTGTACCCCTAGAATTCACTTGATGGGAACTTCTTATTATGTCTATCTATCCAAAATATACCATAAATTTCCATTCATTAGTTGAAGGCCTATCCAAATGATGTGTATATTGTTTGAAAAATAGTGATCATAATAAGATCCCTTACTCTGGTGGATCTACACTATGTGGAGATGATAAACTAATTGTTGGATCTATTTGGAAATTTTTTACCTCAAGTTTGAATTAAGATTATTCTTGACCTATAGTATCCACAATAATAAAGGAAAGGGGTTATGTAGTATTGAATCAAAGATTTATGCTTATTTTATTCCACACTTGTCAAGTGTCCACTAATTTTTATAAAAATAATTCCTTCTCCTCCTCCTTATCATAGATCTCTTGGTCAATGTCTTTAATCATTCTTTGAAGATATTACTATTAATCAACCCCAAACTTTGTGATATCTCAATGACAAAATATTTGTCACATATGTGGGTTGTTTAGATAAGACTTGGTTTACCTTGATCTCTTTTTTGCTAGTGGTGGTGAGGTTCTCTATCAAAATCACTTCTATTTGATTTTTTTAACTAGGAGGGAGTTCAAGATGGCTATGGTGAAGCATGTGGTTATATAGTTGGTTGTGGTTTTACTTTCTCTTACCTAAATTATTGTGTAACTTGAGAGATAGTTTTAATAGGCTATACTAACCTCATGGATAGGGCTCTATGACTCCATACTTTAGCTTGTGCTTTAACCATAATGATGACAAAGGTTATTAGACTCATAATTGGTGTGTCCAAATCATTTACCTTGATTTGAATACCATTATACAACTTAGTTATCTATCCATGTTTCCCCAAATATGAAATGACATCATATGTAATTTAAATATGTGACTTAATTTGGGATAGAGCCTCAAGCCACCATGTGTTAAATTTCCCTAGTTTCTTATAAAATTGCCATGTCTTAGTCTATATGATTCCTTCAAGGCTAGTATTAGGACAAAATTCTAAAACAAAATTAACTTGGCCCAGTGAGAACTTCCATTAGGTGAAGCATAACAACAAAACTAGAAAATAATACTGGAATTTTTTTGAGCTACCATAAAGTACCTTGTCAATATTAGTGGTAAGCTCAAATACAAGAAACTCATGATAATTAAAGGTCTCATTCAAGTGTATCATGCGATAAATAATGTCAATTAATATTTTTATTTCCTACTTAGACTACTTTATTGTCTACCAGAACCTCTTTGTTATACACTTTGTTAGCATAGGTTCTTGATGTAATAGAACATGCTAAGGATTAGGATAGTGTCATGTCCCCTTTTTCATGGACATTGACAGATTTGATGATTGGCCTATTATACGACCTTCGTAGGCTAATAGGATGGATAGAGGGTCATAATGGAGCTTGGATTGACTTTGATTCACAGGATTTCTACATTTGATTTTCATTCAGGCTCTTTCAGACACATTTGGCCTGAGCTCCTACTTTTTAGGGATATTTGATATGCAGCGGAGCGCCTTTATTTTGGTATGGTCATATGCGGAATCACTCCCTGATTCACCTGCTTCGATCGGTTTGAGGATCCGACGTATATTGAGGGAGATATTAATATTTGATTGATTTAATCAAATATTAATTATTTGGTCTCATTAATAATTAATTATTAATTATTAATTATTTGCTCTAATTTTAAATTAGAAACCCTAATGCTAATTTAAGAAAACCCTAATTAGGGCAAGCTTATCTTTTGAGGGTATAAGGGTTTCACATGGAGGCCATTAGGGATTATGTATGCATAGATTATTGATTATTGAAAAATTGAAGAAATTCTTCTGTGAAGACTGAGCCAAGGGTTCCAGGATTCCATTGCAGTGGAGAACGTTCCCTCTTCATTGTGTGTGATTTAGAGGCTGTGAGATATCAGCTGATTTATTGCCAAATTGAGAGATAGCTTCATCTAGAAGTTATCACAGAGATACATATTTGAGAGATAGCTTCATCCAGAAGTTATCACAGAATTCCAGGGTTGAGAGATAACTTCACACAGAAGTTTATCACAGAGCTTTCCAGGTATTTTCTTTATTTAGTTTTGATCTAATAAGTTATACAGAGATAGATCTTGTGTTAGAATCTATATTCGTGAGATCAGGCTATTCAGCTATCAGGGGTTAAGAAGAGACAGGTTGGCGGCCGTACCAAGTCCGTACAGGTCCGTACAGAGCGCATCAGGCACCGACATCGGCGGAGAAAGGGCTATAGCGACCGACATCGGTCGACTTAAGACCGACGTCGGTAGAAAGCCGACCGACAGTAACCGATGTCGGCGATATATCGACCGACGACGGCATCTGTGTGTCGACACAGAAAGGCCGAGACACTTCCAGATCCAGTTTTCATTCCCAGATTAGCAAAAGCCAGGGTTTTAAGACCAGGATTTTAATATTCTTATTTTGTATAACAGAGACTCAATTGTGTAATCGTCCAAAAGAACAAGTAATGAGATTTTTATTGGCTATTAAGAGATTATACTATGATTTGTGTATGCTTATTTTGAATCTATTCTGCAAGTTTGTATCTGTGATCAGAGCTTTATGAGTTTATATATTCCTTGTTTGAAGGGGATATCACAGTGGTATCAGAGCTTTGGTATTTGGTATCAGAGTTTTGTGTCTTTCATATATCTCTATTGGTAGGGGATATTACAGTGGTATCAGAGCTTTGGTCTTTGGTATCATAGTTTTGTGTCTTTCATATATCTCTATTGGTAGGGGATATTACAGTGGTATCAGAGCTAAATTCCTGCCATCCTGTTGGGCACATCAGAGCTAATGTCTTGCCATCCTGTTGGGTAGCTTGGGTAAAGTATCATGATGACTTCATATACTCAGAGTCGATGGGACTATGATATGAAGAAGCTAGAACACAGTTTGAAGCAGTTGGATGAAACCCAGAAGAGGATGAATGAAATTCTTTCATATCCTACATCCAAAAACAAACCCGCACGGTATATGACAGCGAATGAGGAGTGGGAGTTAGTACCACCTCGAATTCAGAAGTTGTTGCCTTTTGATCGCTTTGTTAAGCATAGGAGAGAGCACTACAGATCATTTCGATGAAAGAGTAGCATGTCCCATGATTATTATGATTATGAGATAGGAGATAGTGAATATGATGATGAGTTAGATGCTTGCACTCAGAGTGTACAGGTGGGCTCAGATGTTAGTGCACTGAGGGTTGATGATCTCTCAACTATGGCAGAGATTGTAGCAGAGTCCCAGGATCCTATTATTGCAGATGATACTCAGGAGATTGCAGGGGACAATTTTGAGGACTTAGTTTCACCGGTTGTTTCTTTCCATATGGAAGAATTAGACAGGGATGCTACAGTTGTTGATACTCCGTCTGTTGATCTGAGCTATGGAGTTGATTCACAGAGTATGGATGGTAGTACTCCAGAGATCAGTGATTTTGAGTCTACTCTTTTGGACCATGCATCAGAGGAGGATTATAGGAGACAATCTAGCCAGTGCCACCATGTGTCTAGTCAGCTGAGAGTTAGTGAGCGAGACATTGCTACCGCTTGCAAGCATTTTGATGATGCTCATCAGTTGTTAGCAGTATATGGATGGGGTTCTCCTACTAGCATTGAACAGGGAGGTAGTTATTTGTCCTTGACAGAGATCCACTCTTTATGGGAGGCTATCCAGATTCTGAGACAGGATTATATGCAGTTGGTCGCCGACAGAGATTATCTTATGGAGTGGGGTAGCACAGCATATGATGCATTGTTGGTCAAGGAAGATAAGGTGAGTGAGCTTACTCAGCAGCTAGAGGTGACTTCTGAGATTCTTGCGACTACGCAGTTAGCTTATGAGGAGTCACAATTTCATTTGGCTGAGATGACCATGGAGTTAGAGCATTTACAGTCTTCACCAGCCCTAGACTCAGAGGTTAGTACATTGAGTGTTGTTGGTGAGTACGTTCCTACAGTTGTTGCTGAGGAGCACGTTGATGAGGCTGATACACATGTTCAGGATTTGGTAGTACCTGATTCTGAGGAGTTTGAGATACCAATGGAGTCGAGTCTCCATATTGATTCTTCTCACACATTTGATAGTATGGTACAGTTGGTTGTGCCACCATTATAGAGGGATCAATTATGGGATGGATTAACACCATCTTTTGTAGATGGGATTTGCAGTTGCCAAGTACACAATCTACAGTATTGACACATCCAGGGCAGTTGTGATTTTAGAGATTGGTTGAGTTGTGTTCACCAATTTGATTATGGGTTCCTCTTTGTTTTACTTTTGATGATATTGCAGGTACTCACATTGATTCACAGCAGTGCAGAGCATAACTACATTTGGGATCCAGGTGGATCGAGTAGTTCATTGTTCCGAGATTGCTTGGGGACAAGCAATTTTCGGAGGGGCGGATTGTCATGTCCCCTTTTTCATGGACATTGACAGATTTGATGATTGGCCTATTATACGACCTTCGTAGGCTAATAGGATGGATAGAGGGTCATAATGGAGCTTGGATTGACTTTGATTCACAGGATTTCTACATTTGATTTTCATTCAGGCTCTTTCAGACACATTTGGCCTGAGCTCCTACTTTTTAGGGATATTTGATATGCAGCGGAGCGCCTTTATTTTGGTATGGTCATATGCGGAATCACTCCCTGATTCACCTGCTTCGATCGGTTTGAGGATCCGACGTATATTGAGGGAGATATTAATATTTGATTGATTTAATCAAATATTAATTATTTGGTCTCATTAATAATTAATTATTAATTATTAATTATTTGCTCTAATTTTAAATTAGAAACCCTAATGCTAATTTAAGAAAACCCTAATTAGGGCAAGCATATCTTTTGAGGGTATAAGGGTTTCACATGGAGGCCATTAGGGATTATGTATGCATAGATTATTGATTATTGAAAAATTGAAGAAATTCTTCTGTGAAGACTGAGCCAAGGGTTCCAGGATTCCATTGCAGTGGAGAACGTTCCCTCTTCATTGTGTGTGATTTAGAGGCTGTGAGATATCAGCTGATTTATTGCCAAATTGAGAGATAGCTTCATCCAGAAGTTATCACAGAGATACATATTTGAGAGATAGCTTCATCCAGAAGTTATCACAGAATTCCAGGGTTGAGAGATAACTTCACACAGAAGTTTATCACAGAGCTTTCCAGGTATTTTCTTTATTTAGTTTTGATCTAATAAGTTATACAGAGATAGATCTTGTGTTAGAATCTATATTCGTGAGATCAGGCTATTCAGCTATCAGGGGTTAAGAAGAGACAGGTTGGCGGCCGTACCAAGTCCGTACAGGTCCGTACAGAGCGCATCAGGCACCGACATCGGCGGAGAAAGGGCTACAGCGACCGACATCGGTCGACTTAAGACCGACGTCGGTAGAAAGCCGACCGACAGTAACCGACGTCGGCGATATATCGACCGACGACGGCGTCTGTGTGTCGACACAGAAAGGCCGAGACACTTCCAGATCCAGTTTTCATTCCCAGATTAGCAAAAGCCAGGGTTTTAAGACCAGGATTTTAATATTCTTATTTTGTATAACAGAGACTCAATTGTGTAATCGTCCAAAAGAACAAGTAATGAGATTTTTATTGGCTATTAAGAGATTATACTATGATTTGTGTATGCTTATTTTGAATCTATTCTGCAAGTTTGTATCTGTGATCAGAGCTTTATGAGTTTATATATTCCTTGTTTGAAGGGGATATCACAGTGGTATCAGAGCTTTGGTATTTGGTATCAGAGTTTTGTGTCTTTCATATATCTCTATTGGTAGGGGATATTACAGTGGTATCAGAGCTTTGGTCTTTGGTATCATAGTTTTGTGTCTTTCATATATCTCTATTGGTAGGGGATATTACAGATAGCTAAGTTTTATTATATTACATAGGATAGTATAGAGAATTCATATTTAACAAAATCATGATAAAGATGAGTTATCATGCTAAAGATAGCAACTAAGATTAACCAAAGTTTTCTTAAGGTTTGGATAGCATTTAGATTACTTTTAATAAGATTAAACAAAAAATTAAAAAAATAAATCCATACAAGGAATGACATAAGAGATACAATAGGTAACCATAACCAACAAGTCTATATTGATCTTAACAAGGGTTCATTATCTTCTTCATAAAAACATACATATTTCTAGTCACTATAGTCTCCTAACTATTCATATTCTCCCCATATATTGGCACCAAAGAGAGTAGACTACTCATGTTCTATTCATTTACAACTTGTGGAGGATAGGAAAAAATACATATAGCTAACAATTCTATACATAACGCATGAATATTCAAAAAATATCCTATGCATGTTTACTTATCCATTTTATTCTCTCAAATCTTTTTTAGACATAGAATGTTGTCTAAATCTAAGATATTATTATAGGTTCATTTGACTGTGTCTTGAGGGAATAATCTAAAAAATTTAGTAAACTAATAATATTTAGAGTATTTTCTCAAGGCATCGTTTCTAGTTTTCACCTCTTACACACTCCTTAGTTGTCCTTTTGGGTTTTCAACTAAGTAGTGTATCAACCTACCACCCTTTTGGGTTTTGAATAGGCTAACATAACTAGGTATCTACCCTTTATGGGTTTTCAACCATCCTATCCCCACTTGTTTTACCAATCATCCTCAATAAAAAAAGCTAGTTCAAAACTTTACAAAAAATTTCAAAATTTGTTTATTACATAGTAATCAACTGGAAGGAAGTGGTGTTGATAAGGATGAAGATAGGCTAGTAGGATCATTCACCCTAGACATAACATCTATGTGATGTGCAATTTTTTTCTATAATTCTAATGGTTGGTTGTAAATAAGAACTTTATATATCTAGGCCATATCACTATAGAATGGAGTTAGCTCATTTTTGAATGCATGTTAGTGGAGCATCACTTCTTAGACCATATAAATGAGTATGGACATTGGTGCGTAACATATAATAAGTTATTTTAGGTCTAAGTCCTCATTTTTACTCATTTATGACTTTGTATTGTTGACCTTAAGTTGAATTTTTATGCTTAGTTGCTCCAAATTTTATTCATGTTATTTTTCTTATAGACCTATAAATGCATTGCACCATAGTTATTGCTACCAATTGAGGAATTGATCATACACATTATCCATGATATTGAAATATTTCTAAAGAGAAAGGTTAGTTTTTTTAGCCAAGGTATTCTAGTTGTGCATGGCTATGTTGGTTATCATAGCTATAATAAAGTCTACCCTAGATCTAGCAGGGTAATTGCCAAGATTTTGCTTCTAGTTTAGAATACTGAATGTGACCTAATGGGATAAGAGAGATGCAATGTCAATTATAATCTAATACTCATCTAATAAATTAATGAAAGTTGTGGTGTCAATATTCAAATTGTAACCCACATTACTAGTTATTCAAAGTTTTTGTGTTGCACACTAGTATTTTGTGAGATCTGTAATCAAGGTCTTGAGCCTAATGGAATATAACATCACTTGGTCCCCTATTACTCAAGAGGCCATATCTGGACAAGTTTCCATGATCATATTTGTTTCTTCATGAAGATGACCCCTAAGATCTAGATTATTTTCCTTTACTTGATCCCATTCTTTCTCCAAGAAGGTGGCCTTTTATGGCTTAGACTCTTGAAAAGTTGTGACACCCTGAAACTATTTCTTCAAGTTCAACCATGAGACATCAAGTGAAGCCTCTTATTTGATTGAGAATGTGGCTAATGTGATTTTTGAGGCTATAGGGTCAGGGTGTGGCATGGTGGCTAGTGGGATCAATAAGGTAGTGCATCAAGTAGAAACACATTTAAATGGAAGTTATGGCATCTAGGATCCTACATGTGTTTAGGGTGGAACTTTTTATTGTGTAGTGGCTTATGCTACCAACTTACTTTGCTTTATAATGTCTTTAGTTATCTTCCTTCTGGATTCCTCCTCTACATGTTTCTTCTTCTTGCCTTCTTCCTCATTTTTCTCTTCCTCTTCCTCTTTCTTTCTCTTGTCTTCTTTTATTTGGTCTTTTTCTCATTTTCTTCCTTATTCCTCTATTCTTCTACTTCTCTCTTATTCTTTTCTTATTTTTATGTATTTTGGGACTATGCCTAGGCTTGTGCTTGTCTATAATATTTTTATTACCATAGGACTTCATCATATTCCTCCCTTTTTCTGGTAGTTTCATCCACCTACTATTGTACCTAGAGTGCTATATCTTGTTTCCTCTTTTCTTCTTATTTTTCCATCTTATCTCTTTCCTCCTACACATGATTTGATGCATCAGCTACTTGCTATGCCTATCTAGAGATTTCCTTGGCATTTTTTATGTCTACCTTTGCATCTTTAAACTTTTGTGTGGTATCATCTTCTTCAGTTTGTTGCATTACATGTTGTTGTTATGTTCTTATTTATTTATTTTCTTTTCCTCCTCAATTTAGGGTTCAGATGTATGAGCATCTTCTTCCTCAATGGCCTAATTCTCCTTTATTATTTCCTACTCCAAAGCTTATTCCTCAACCTCTTATGCCTATGGTGATGGTGTGGAGTCATCTCATTATACCTCCAGACTTGGAACTTGTTACTTCCTTCTACTAATTATGAATAGTCTACATCATGATGGTAGTGTAGAAGATTTAGGATCACATTGTGCTACCAACATAGTATATGTTTGACCAATTTTGTACTCTTATAAGGTATGGAAAAATATTGTCTCCCACTATGTTCTAGTCCTATACATAATTTGTTTAAGTGGGATCTCTGATAGAAGTGCAAAGATGACATTAGGTATGAATGTTGGAGTAGTTGAAGGATATAAGAATTCCATTCTTCACTATAACTACTATGTTTGTTCTCTAGCTATGTCAACAATGATAGATGATGGTAAAATAAGGAGTTCCACCCATAGCTTAATAAGAACATACTTATACACTTGTACTATGTGCACTGCCTTCCAAAATAATAATTTTTTTCTTTCTCTTTCTTGTAATAGTCTCAAGCCATGTCCACAAACATGACCTAGTAGAATTATTGTTAATCTATTCTCATTTATAAGAGGTCACAAGAGTTAGCTATATGCAACACCTTTAGGTCATCCTTCTAGGTCACAATGTTTTGTGTTGTTCACTTAAAGGGTTGAGACACCAAATATAGATCTACTTTATGCTTCCCCTTCTACTATTAGAAGATGGATGCCAGCGCTGGTTGTTACATAGTAGGTATATTTGTGCTAGTTGGAATAGATTATAAGGGGGTTGCACACTTGGGTATGTACTCTTTTTGTCTAGCCACTTTAGCCTACACCATATCCATGGTGACAAATAAAGGGAGTGCCTTGAATGGTGAGTATGAAAACTCATGGATTTTGATAAAGACTCCTTTGGGTAGTAGATTGACTATGGTGCATTGACCCAAGTATAATAGGATATTGAATGGCACAAAGGGATGTGTGGTTATGAGGTCTAAATACTCCTCTCACCAAACTTTGAGCTTGCCCTCATACACAAGAGCTCCATGATGTTGTATCTAGATTATGTTTTAGAATTAATGTGCTATAAATTAACCATATTTAGGTACAATTATCCTTTTGGTGGTTTCCATTACATTAATCAAATTAGGAAGATCAAAAACTTATATTGTAATGTCTGACTAGGAGTGATGTGTCACATTTCAATGTTTTTGAGTAACTCTTGGACAAAGTGCTTAGGGTAGTAAAATGATTCATTATAGTGTATCATCATATGATCAATGTCCACAATACACTAGGGTATTTTATTAGCATACTTGGTTGTCTACCAAAATATCTTGGTGATGGACTAGACAAGAATGTGCATGTGTTCATCTAAAATTTCATCGATGGAGACCCCTCAGTTACCTTGAACATAAAAGTCCTAGACACCAAGAAATATGGATGGTATTTTGGTCTTGTAGGGTAGTTGGCAATATCCATGCATAGGCATGCCCAAAGCTTAGGCCATGGATTATGTGTTGATTACCATAGTCTCATCTAGTCTTAAATATATTGTGCCCTCATTGTATCACCAAAGTAATACTTGAACTATCTCTCCCAAGTTTTCAAATGTTATCATACATAATAGTCACTCAATGTCTATGTTCTAGAATTAATAGGGAGATATGAGGGAGAATGGTTGCACAACATCAATAAGATCAAGGTGGAAGAGGTTTTGCTCAACTTTGTAGAGGTACTAAAATGGACCTTGATCATTGTAATTAGTTTATTAAAGTGCCATATTGACACCCATGGGTTTTTTTAATATGTTAAAGAGGGATCAGATTAGCTACATGGTATCCATGTCTATATAGGTGAATGAAATTGATATTTATTTTGTTTTTTATGCAAAGTAGTAGCTTAGATTTGGATAGTTATAACTCATGAAGGATGTTCTAAAAGATGAAATGTCAACTTGATGTTTAAAATTGACTTTTATAAATTTGGTTCCTCTTGGCTTCTATATCCAAGACATGTTTAGTTGTCTACTCATCTTGAATGCAATGGTATATGTGGAAAATATGTATCCCATCTTGCCATTAAATTAGTTAGTTATTAATGCATATTTAGAGTTATGACATTATGCTATTTGATGTTCATAAGAGGGGTATGAGTAGTTAATGTTGACGAGTCATCAATTTGTTGAATATCACATCAATCAACCCTTGGTTCCTATATTTACTTCTGATAGATGACCATTATTTGATGGATCTCTTGATGATGGGACATTTCATTATCTTTCCCAGTTTTAATATTTTTCAATTATTTCTCTTTGAATTTTTTGGTGGTACACATGGATCCTCATGTGCACGTCTTATGTATGTTATGATTGGTATTTATACTTCACAAATGTTGTCACTAAGATCATCTAAAATATATATAAAATAAACACACACGAAACTTTGGAAAATAGAGAAATTTAGCTTACAAAATGAGATCTATAGACTATTAATAGTAATGCTTAAGATTATATCCTTTTACCCACCCTGGTAACATGGTTCCCTAAAGATCTCTTAAGACAATATTTCCTTACTATGTTAGGTCATGTATAATTTAGGGTCCTTTCCATATTATTTGTATCTTTCCTAATAATGCTTTGAATTAATTATCATACATTAAAACTGGTTGATCTTTATGAAATTATTTGTGGCACAAGTTCATATCATGCCAAGATTTCTATCTCTACTTGTGCACTTACTATTTATAGGCTACTCTACATTTCTACTTTTCCATCGTATACAGTTCAAGGATATATTGAGTAAGAGACTCCTAATTTTTTAATTAGATGACCATGGTAATGCATAGGATGGGTACTAGATATTCCATTGACAAGACTGCTTCCAAAATATACACCAACTAAAATGTCATAAATCTTTTATCCCTTTTGTAATGTTTGAAATATTCCCAAAAAATCATAGGAATGTGATCTTCTAATTCATCCCACTTGACATTACATATTTTGGTTAGAATTTTACTAAGTACTTTATTGGATGCTTCAGCTTGGCCATTAGCCTATGAATGATATGTAGTGATTTTATGATGAGAAATCATAAACTCTTTAGTTAAATCCTTGATGGTGTTATTTAGAAAGTACATTCCTCTATCACTGACTAAATTTATCGGGTATTCAAACTTAATAATGATATTTTCATGTAGGAACATCACTGCATCCTTTGTATTATAGCTAGGTGTGGTAGCAACTTCAACCCACTTAGTAAAATACTGTGTCAGAATAATGATGCCCCTTACTTTGCTATGATTTCTTATTGGTTTGATTCATCCAATAAAATTAATACCCAATTATTTAAAATGTTGATATGGTAATAAGGGTTGCAATGACATCTCATCTTTATAGAGAGTTTTGCCCATGTGTTGGCATACATCACAATGCTGTATAATTCTTTGTGCATATTGAAACAAATTTAGCCACCATAGTCCACTCTGTAAAATATTTCTAGTTGTAGCCTTTCCTAAAAAATATCCTCTTATGACTCCTTGATGAGATTCCTCTAAGATTTGAGTTCATTCATGTTTGAGGATAACCCTATGCAAGACTTCATCCTTTCTTAAGTAATATAAAATTCCATTAATAATGGTCTATGGCAATGCTCTAGTCATAAAGTAATTTTTATCCTACTCCTAAAAGTGCATAGGGAATATTATTTTCTTAAGGAAATTGGAAATGGATTCAAATTTGTTAGGAATAATAGAGACACAAAAGACATGGATGTCAAGAGAGTATTCTTGTAATTCTTCTAGCTCTTCCCCATTTAGGATAGAACTGAGGTGGTCTAGTCCTACATTATATTTTCCTAGCTTGACATTTATACATAATTTAAACTCCTAAAACAACAAAAACCATTGATAGATATGTCCTCCTAGCATCTAATTGATGACTAATTATTATAGGGCTTGATTTTTGGTGAAGACTTCAATGGTGTTGTAAGTAGACAGTGCTAAATTTTTTAAAGTGCAAACATAATATCCAATGCTTCTCATTCCATAGTTGTATAATTTTTATTTATGTCTGATAGTTTATAGATAGAAAAATGAGTAGGATGGTCTAGTACACCATCTCTATACTATGCAAGCATAGCTCCAACTATGATACCTAAAGCATTCACATGTACATGAAAAGGCTTGATCTAGTTTGGAAATATAAGCATAGACATAGTAACTAGGAATTTCTTTAATTTATTGAAAGTTTCCTGGCATTCTAAAGTCCATACAAACTTTGCATTCTTACATTGTAAGTATTTGAATGGAGATGAAATAGTTATGTAACTCTTTTATGAACTTATAATAGTAGCCTGTATACCCCAAAAAAGAGTGTACTTTGATGGCACTAACTAATGCTAGCATATTCAGTATTACTATATTTTATCTTGATCTACTATAATATCTTCACTACACACAACATGTCTAAGAAAAATATCAAATGGTGTAAAAAATATACATTTATGTAGATTCAAAGTGATGTGTAGAGCTCGACATTATTCAAAAATTAGACACAACTTAGACAAGTATTCCTTGAACAAGGAGAAAATTTCCCAATCATCCAAATAAAATTCTAAGATATCATGAATAAAATCCTTGAATGTTATAACCACTATATTAGATAACATCATAGGTGTGTTCTTTAGGCCAAAATGCATGACCTTGTATGAAAAATAATTCCACTCTATTGCAAAAGTTGTTTTGGCTCAGTCTTCTTCTATAATCAAGATATGATGATATCCATTAAAACCATCCATGAAATAATATACTTCTTGTCCTGTGATAGAATCAAAAACTTCATCTATGAATGATATTAAAAATAGAGCATTTATGTAGGCATCATTCATGATGTACTAGTCCCCATTTACTAATATTTCTCTTATTTTATTGGGTTAAACTACCATGGGGCTTACACAATTGGCTTCTTCTACTAGATTGATTATCCTTGCATCCTATATTTTATCCAATTCTACATTTACTTTTAGCTTCATATTTGGATTCATCTTATATGATCACTTCTTAATCAATCATGTACACTCATTTAGTTCAATGTGTATTTTTCTGAGAGATGGGTCGACTTCTAAAACTTTTGATAATTTGGTAGGGAAGATGTCTTCATAATCCCTCAAAAGTTGTAGAGCTTCTAAAATTTGAGTTTCTATCTAATAGTCACCTATGCTTGCCATTTTTTAAACCTCCTCAATTCCAATGTTAGCAACATGATTCTTGATTTGATGCTAATAGATATTATGTTTTTATTCATCGATAGATTCTTATATCCCCCTTTTCCCTTCCTATTTGGGAATTTAGATGTTGCATAGCTTATATTCTTTAGTTAGTGTTGTGTTGGTGTCCTTGAGTGGTTCTATAGGTCACTTTGGTTTGAATAAATTTTTTAGATCTAAATCACCATCTGAATTATAATCCTCAATGTCTTATACTTCTTATTAGATGTGGTGACATGGCTACATCAGAGATTGTTCTTTATTTTTCAGATCCTTATACTTTTATAGTGTCAAGTTAAGATCAGAGGCTATGTTCTTTTATGTAGTATATTTTTTTGTGGTGCTCAAGTATTCTATGCATCCATGGTAAAAAAATACTTGAGTTTGTGTAGTACATTATGGAACAATGGATTTTCATCTTCAATGACAATGTTCTATATAATCCCCCTTCATTGAGTTTGTGTAGTACATTGTGGAACTTTGCACTTGTACCCAATGCATAGTCTCACTTCTACATTCTTGGTGCATGTACCAGGCTATTGGTAGTGGAGCCAAGTATAGTAGATTTTTTTAACCCAAAATTTTGGTATGACATGTTCCTCATTCAAAAATTCAACACAATTAAGTATATGTATTTTTGGGCACTCACCTTCTTAAAATAATGGTCAATTGGTGTAGATGAACTATAGTAGTTGGAATTTTTTTATCATGATCTCATAGGCATCATTCCACTCAAGTTGATCATCTTGATGAGTTACCACCATGTTGCATCAACTCCCTTCAAATCATAATTTAAATCACTAACCCACTAATTGATGGTTAGCACATGGAATTGCAATCATAGAATGAAATAATTAAGGTCCTTAGTTTCACAGTATACATGCAACTATTACTATTAAGTAAAGATCATTCACACTAGCTATAGTTCATTATCTCCTTGGGCCTAGTTGAGGAGCTATGTATTTATGTTTCCACTAACAAATGAAGTTGCTTCCCATGGTAAAGTGTCTTCCCTTGTCAGATCTATGTAGTCTTGTATGTGATCATCAAATTTATATAGAAATTCAACTTCTAATCAAGTGGGATATTTTGTAGACATAAAAGGAACACTCTTCAATGAAAAACTGATATATCACTAGCTATGTAAATATTGGTTTTGACCTTCACTATTCTAATTTATTGAGTTGATGAGTGAGTAATGCTTTTACCTATGGTTTGGCATGCTAGTACTAGAAGTTACATTTAGCTACATGTAGAACTTTTGAATTCTCCTTAGTATTGACCTTCATCTAACAATTTTATTATAAAACATAAGGGGAGTTTGGCTTAGTTAAAATTATGTAAGTATTATGAACTCTGTTGAGAAGAATGATAAAAAATTTATCACCTTGATGTGCCTCCAACTAGTTGTACACTATATTGATAGTTATTTGACCATCATACACTTATTTTTTCTTATCAGTGTAGGGTAGTGCATTAATAAATTATTCATTTTGATGACCTTAAAGTCACCTCATAGAGACAAGCCTGTGACTTTGATGTATATGTGCTCCAATTTACCAATAGGCTCAACTGTTTTGTAATTAGCTAATCTTAGAGTTATTAGGATATAGCTAAGAGTTGGTCATCCAATAGATTCCCATGTGGATCTAGGAATCATATTAACTATGATGCCAAAATCAAAAATAGCATTCAGGATCTCGTAACCAATAACCTCAATATCAATACATGCATCAACATCTTATGAATTTTTCATCTTAACACACCAAACCAGTTTTTTGTATTTTGTTGGCCATGCTATGCACATTCCAAAATATTATGTAGTAGATTTGTGATGTTCTATAATATATATTAATTGTGTAGAGTACTCAAAAGTTTTAGGATATCTACGAGTGCAATGACAACTCTATCTTGTCATATAATGCACATAATTTATCCATGCATTTGTGCATCAATTATTGTAGCATCAACATCATTATTATCCTAATGTTGAATTCTATTCAACAATTGCATAGTTTTGTTCATAATATTTATTTGTAGATAGATCTAGATATTTATCCTTTATAAATTTTCTAATGCCCTGATCATGAGGCATCTAAAGTGGAGGCATCCCTTTCTTTGCATGTTGTTTTCATGTCATAGTATTTAGAAATGCATTTTATTTAGGGTCCAAAATAACCATATTCACATTTTGGATGTCTTTGTCCTTTTTCTAAATCTCTGGAATAGGCTAATCTTCTTTGTCAAGTTGATTGGAGATTTTACAATGTGCATAAAATGTCTATCTTTTTGGATTCATCGAGCAATTCCATTGGACATGATTGTATTCTCTACATAGGTAGCATTATAGGGGAGGATACTAATATTTTTTTCCTCTACCACCATCGTATCCTCTTATACAACCACCATGACCTCCTCCTCTATTATATTGATAGCCACCTTAATATCCTCCTTTTTATTAAATAGTGTTCCATTGTTGATGTTGTTGATTGTTATCTCCCATTGTGAATTATTGTTGTGCATCTTCTGCAGCCCAATTCATTTTTTGTTGTTGTGTTACGGATGAGATCTAAGGTGATACATTATATTACATAGGAGATGGAGGAATCCATTTTGGTGAAGAAGGGGTCCATCCAACCATGCCTTGAGATTGATATTATGGTGAACTTGGAATCCATTGTGGACCTCTCTATGTCACACAACCCTTATCTACCTCTTACCCTAGGATTATTAGCTTTTCTAATGATAATTGTTGTGCTGTGATGGTGAATACAATTTTTGAAATGCACTATTTAAGATCCTACAAATATTTACAATTATTCTCATCAAGGTTAGTTGACTTGAGAAAATTACAATACAAATTCTATGGATTTTTGCTATAATACTATAGAAGATGGCATTATCTCATGGCATGCCCTATTACCCTATAGAGTTTACATAATTTTGTATTGAATTTAGGATAATCTTTTGGTGGTATCCTTATTTTCTATAGTTTATGTACCATATATTCAATTTAGGCTTATCCACTCCATGGTATTGCTCCATTCTTTTCATGAAAGGCTATAGTGTGTTTTCAATTTTAGAATTAGCAACAAGAGCTTCTCCATAAACCTTAATTTGTTCCATGTGCAGTGTAGTAGCTCTAGCATTTGATTTTATATCATATTGTGTTTGTGTAGTGGCAAATTGAATCCTATTTCGTAATCTTTCAATGAACCATGCTGATTTGTATTTATCTATTAAGGAAAATTCTAGCTTATTCATCACATAAGAGAATCTATGATCATAATCATAGACTGACTCTCTAGACTTTTGAATTATCTCCTTGAGGTCCTATATAGTTTGACTATTGTATTTATCAATTTTAAAATCTATGATGAGCCAATCCTATACATTTTTAAAACTTTCCTACTAAACGTCTTCTTTATATATGAACTTTAGTGCTCTCCTAGCTAGGGCCCCTACTAGTTAGCACTTTTGAAAATTTTCTTCAGTTGTGCCCTTACCTTAACATTTCATTTTATAAGTGAGCATGTAATATTCAAGATCCATGGACCAATCATAAATGGATAAGTTTAGGAATCCTCCTAGGTGGGTCATAATATTAAATGATATGGATGGATTCTTCTGCACAACCATTATCAAAGGCATTTATGTTCTGAGTAATCTAACTTGTGTACTACTTTATGCACTAGAAGAATTATCATATCCACTTTACTTATTTTCACTTCATTCATTTTGTAGACCTATTTCATCTAAATATAAGGTGTTATAAACCTTCTTAATTATTTTTTTATCAATTTTTGTACCCCAATGGTTCACTTTCTCTAAAAATAGTCTTTCACAACTATTATCCTCACATTCACCTGGCTGTAAATTTATACTACATTATAAAAGATTGAGTTTCAACGATGTGTACACTTCTAGTGAATAGTTATTCCTAGTAACTTATTACTATGCTATGCTTGAACCTATTATTAACCTATGAATATGATCTATTTCTTTGCATAATTATTCTTCTTCAAACAATACCCATTCCTATAGCGATGCACTACTTTATTTTCAATATGTTCTATTCCTAAACTACTCTCATTTTCCTCTTCATACATCTCATATTCATTTCATTATTCATCTTCTCATTATATCTATCATAATTCATCATCCTTTTCTCATCATATCACTCATCACATGTACATGCTCATTTATCATCTACTCTAATGTTATTCTTACATATATTCATAGTTAATTGGCTATTTTTTTAATTTATTCCATCTATTTTATTGTCATAGTTCCTATTCTAAATCTAAAGTTTTCTTTTTACTCTTCCTTTCTTGTGTCTCCATTCTAGATTTGGTTTCAAGTTTTACTTAATCATATATCCATCACTCACCATCATGTGCACACATCTCCATACACCCAAAGTGACTACTCTATATTGGTTAGAGTAGGCACTATGGCCTTGTCCACAACCAACATCTTTAACAAGAGAGGTAGTCACTACAAAAAAATTCTTCTCATTCCTTGTAAAAAATAACCTTACAAATATTCAAACACTATATACCCTTGCACCACAAAGTTAGTGACATATCCATCTATGGTGGTGGTGACCCAATAGTTTATCCCTCTTGTCCAATCAATTACTAGTTTTAACAACTGGTCTATCTTCTCTTTGGTTTAGGTAATAGTTTATTTCATTATGGTATTAAAGCAATAGTATTCTAATATTGTCAACCAATTACTTAGTAGTTCAGGTAGCTTACACTAGAAAATTTCATATATTTCTCTATAGATGTTCTCCTAAATATTTTCACTTGTGGTAAGATCAATCCTTTAATATTATTCTTCTATGAAGTTCTATACTTTATCATCTAACCATTTTTCAATGTCTTCATGTCATAATAACCATCTTATTATAGTTTCCTCTAGAAAGAGTATTTTTATGCTCACTACACCATTGTTAGTAAAGGTTCTTGATGCAATAGAGCATGCTAAGGATAAGGATTGTTTTTTATATTATACTATACAAGATAGTATAGAGAATTCATATTTAACAAAAACATGGCAGATATGAGTTATCATGAAAAATATATGAACTAAGTTTAGATAGAGTTTTCTTAAGGTTGTCGAGCATTCAGATAAATTTAGATAAGATTAAACAAAATTATAAACATGTTAATGCATACAAGGAATAAAATAATAAATATGATAGGTAACCATAACTAACAATTCTATATTGATCTCAACAAAGGTTCATCACCTTCTTCATATAAACATATATATTTATAATTATTATAGTTTCCTAACTATTCATATTCTTCTCATATATTGGCACCAAAGAGAGGAGATTGTTCATCTTATATTCTTTTACAACTTGTGGAGGATAGGAAAAAATACATATAAATGACAATTCTATATGTGTTTTTTCTTATATATATATTTTTTCCTATCTGACAATTCTATACTTAATGAATGAATATTTGAATAATATCTTGTGTAACTTTACTTATCCATTTTCTTATCCTAGCACACTCTACCATAATTCACACTACAACATCCTCAATGGATTTAATTTGGGTTAATTTAACTTCCCTAGTTGTAAAATTCTCCTAAATAACTAAATGAATTGGTAATGTAGTGTAATTGTATGGCAATAAGGATTTTTCATGATGTGGGAGGCATGTGGCTTTTATCATGGTCTGTGCATAGATATAGACATTGATATCTTGGGATAAGTGAATATCCCCCTTGTTTTATCTAGTTAATAAGGTATTCATGAGCTCATCCAATTGTGTAAATGTGGGTAACTTGATTAGCCTATCTACATTAGAACCCAAATGTAGATGTTGAAGTGTAAGAGCTCTTGCTTGTGAATATGGTTGTGTTGATGGGGTGAAGAGAGTAAATTCAGATATTTATAAAAATTTGAAGTTATTTGGGTCATTGTATTTGGTTTTTCTAAGACCTAGCCCAATCCACATTTCCTCTTTCTACACATTGATGAGAAGGATCAACAAATTGCTCCAACCTACGACTATAACTATAATCTATGTTATTTAATTGCTTTTTTCTAAAAAAATATGTGTCTCAAGTTTTATGCAAGGTAGTATATCAAGAGTAGATAGTAGAATACTATTGTTCACCAAAGTCTACAATGTCTTGGAATTATTCATCCCCTTCATTTTATAGCTTTTGATGTTTAATTTACTCTTACTAGCCTCTTTAAATACATTGAATACATGTGCATGAGTGATCTTCCTCATCCTTAATATTTTGTCTTTGATATTTACCTTTGTGTCTCCCAAATATATAATTTACCCCATAGCATGTGTTTGATGTGACCCTATGTTAGTTTATCTAGCCACTCTATTTAATGAATCCACTTATCATGTCCCAACTCAATCTACCTTGAATAAGATGTAATATTTTGAAATGCTACATAATTAATGGTATTTCATGACCATTAATCATCCTTATAACACACCTATCTTGTAAATTCCACTTTTTTAGACTTAATTGAGCTCAATGTAGTTAGGCTAGATGTCCTTGATGATCTATCACTATAATGTAAATGCACCCTAAGATCATAGTCTATTCTTGGATTTTGTGATGTGAGACTATGAACACACTATATAAGAATTCTAACCTAACAAAAAAAACAACAAAATAAAAAAAAACATTAACTACCTAGTTCTAATCAACACACACTCATAATTTTGGTATATTGAGAGAGATTAAAATAAATAAGGATTAAGCCTACAACTATTTATATGTCTTGGTAATATTGTTATCTCTAAATATTTTAGCATAATGGTACCCTATTATAAGACTTCTTAAATAATGTAATGTTCTTTCCATCTAGTGTACATCTTCCCAAGAAATTATGTGAACCTAATTTCATATAATAACACTGCATGTTCTGGATTAAACTCTTTAGATCACAAGTTGTGATCATGACATGCCTTATGAATTGGTGTTTAAACCCTAAAAAAATTGATAATAAGCATTTTAAAAAGACTTAAAATAATCAATTCACCATTAATGAATAGAAATTTCATTTCCATTAAAGGTGTTTTATTTATTATTTCTGAGTATCTCTACAAAGTCACTTATATAGCCATAACTTGATTGTCCCCTATTTTCCATGGTTATATCAAATCCCTTGTAATAACCTTTTAAATCAACATTGAGGGTATTATAAGGCCCTTCAAGGTATCCCCTAGGAGATACCTTGAAATAAAATTATAATTGTGTGCATGTCCAAGGTATCTACTAGGATAACCCTTCAAGGTGCATCTTAGAAGATACCTTGAAGGGTATTGTATTATCTTCAAAGGTAAATTTAAAGTATCTCCAAGGAGATACATTTAAAACATACATAAGGCTACCTTTAAAGGTATTACAAGGCCCTTCAAGGTATATCCTAGGATATACCTTGAAAGAAAATTCAAATCATGTATATGTTCAAGGTATCTACTGGGAGACCCATCAAATTTACTACAAGACCCTTCATAGTATCTCCAAAGAGATAGCTTGAAATAAAATTACAATCATATGTATGTTTAATTTATCTACAAAGAGAACCCTTCAAGTGCACTATAGTACCTTCAAGGGTATTTTGAAATTATATCATAGGTGATACTTTTCAAACATGCATAAGCATAACCTTGAAGCTATTACAATGTACTTTAAGGTATCTCCCAAATTCTAAATTATCTTAACAAGATCCTATTCCATAAATAGTCATTGAGATCTATCAACTAGAATTGCTATGACACATTCTTCATCAACATAACTTAGGTTACTCATAATAGAACTTTAAAAACTAGTATTATATATATCAAACATATAAGATACTAGATCAATGAAAAGAAATGGAAGAGACCACCATATAACATAAACTTCCAGAATAACCTAAAGGATTGTTTATCTATATTTGATGTCAAAATTTCTTCTATCTGATTAGAGAGGGTGATACACTTTTTATAGGATTGAGATGGGTACAACCTTATCTCTTAAGTAAAGATGAAGTAACACTCAACATCTATTTAGAGAGAAAAAGAGGTTAAAATAAGAAATATTCCCAACTAAGACTTACAATTATCAAAGGGGATACCTGGGAGGTGGCAGCTATAAATGGTGGAACTTGTGTACTAAAAACTATTTTAGCAATTGTAGTTATAAATTAAATCATTACGACTATAGTTAAAATTGTTTTCATAGTGGGGGATATCATTATGGGGATAATTACAAGTAAAATATGAGTTATAGTTGTAGTGATTGGAACTATAATTATTAGTGGGTTGACCACAGATGTTATGGCTTGCTTGGTCACTTGAATTTGGAGGTAGATATTATGGATAGCTTGGATGTTGATTTCCACATCCTATAAGTCAAAAAGTGTTATATTGAAAAGTTAAGAAATTTTATCCATCAAATTTTTGTGTATCTTTATTGATTCCCCAAGATATACATAAAGGGTTTCTACACTAAGAACCCTGATTCTAGTAAAACTCACTAGTTTTTAAACTTCATTAATTATTATATAGATAGTGCCCTCAACCTCTGATCCAAAAGTATTTTTATTTACATGAAGGTATTAAAAAATGGATTTCTATACCAAATATATCTAGAGTGATTACATTATTGATCCTTATTTATTCTAAAATAGCCATATTTTACCTCTCTTGATTCATCAACTATAAGACCAAAGACTTCATGTCATTATGTCATTCCAGCAAGGCATCTCTTTTGGTAGTTACGTATTTATGTGCCCAATAAACATTAGGGGATGATATCAAGTTCAAATGGGCATAGGATTTATTCATAGGTTCTTCACTCAAAATATGTAATTTAGCCTCCATTTTATTCATTTTATCTACCTCTAGATATACATCTTCCCATCAAGGTCGTGATATCTCAGATTAATTAGATGATACTATATAGCTTCTTGGCCACCCCATGTATGTTACTGATTTTCACTAGGTTTTTTAAGGTGTTTCTTCCTTATAATTGTTGGGTGGCTTGATCATGTCTTTTGAACATTTCCTTGATCACCCCCCTTGTAGAATCCATAGATGTATAGGGGTCCTCCTGGGGTAGAGAGATCACATCAGAGGGATGTAATTTAATCCTTTTAGATAGAGACAAGATATATTCCCTTTGTTTAAATTACACCTCATACCCTTATTTAATGAGGGTATTCATTTTTAACCTCCTCAGGGTTTTTGTCTCCTTATCAAAATGGAACTTGACCACTAGTTTCTCAATGACTACTAGATTTCCCCTACCCTCTTCTACATATTATAGATTTTTTAGACATCACAATATGTTCAAATTTATTGAATGCTCAGTGGGATATGTAGGCTCTACTAGAGTGGAGGATTGATGCTTTCCTATATGGATCATGGGAATAGGGGAAGAGGTTCATGTTTATGGGAAATGTGTGATTGATTGCCACCAACTAGTGACCTTTTTATGGGGTGATGTATCCATAACCAACTTACCCTTTTTAAGATCCTTTTAAGTGGTCACTAAATCATTATAAGTGTGAGTAGGTTTGGTTATTGGTATCCCCATTTGGGTGGATGGCTTATATGGGGCAACAAGTTAAGTAAAAATGGAGGAAGATACTAGGCTCATAAATGGGACTCATTTCTATAGTCTAGGAGGGTTTGTTGTGCTAAAGTAGAAGTATGTGGAGGGAGTACTAAGGATATTTTATAATTAACCAGTGGCTAAGAAAAATGTGAATCCAAAGGAAGTGGAAGTAGGTGAATTATGGAGTGGACTAACCTAAATCTCAATCAAAGAATTTAAAGAATGAGAAGGAGCTAAAATACTAGTTACCACTATAGCAGAAATTATAGAACCTGAGGATAAAGAATAATGGGATAAGGTACTTACATCTTACATATAAATAATTATGGAAACCATTACATTAGTTTTCATTATTATTTTTAAGGACAAAGGACCTAGATATACTCTCCCTAATTTTTCACTTGTGGAATATAGGGGTCTTGAATCTACTTCATCATTGGTGTCTCCCTCTTCTAGAAGTATCTCAGTGGAAACTAAACTAATCCCCAAAATCTTTATATCTCTTTATTGGGACTCTTATTCTTTAAGCCATTCATCCTTAGGACCACTCTTATTAGTCTCACTAATAAATACTTAGAGTGTTGTCTCATATTCACCTTTCCATTCTCCTTCATCTAAGGGTAATTTATTTAGTTCCTCATCATTATATAATACATATAGGGGTTATATTATTATATATCCCTTCCTTACCTTAAATCATCCTCTTGGTTCCTCTTTAGGTCCCTCTTGGATAGGTACATGTTATGGTAAGGTTAGAGGAGTCCTGAGTTTACTTTTGTATACAATAGGCTCCATGATAGGGGTAGAAGTTTGTGTCAAGGGAAGTGGAGAAGAAAATAATGAAACTAGTGTGATATTGGGTGGATATTAGGAGGGAGTGGATGGATGTAAACCAATAGCTAAGGTGAGGAATTAATGAAGAGGAACTTCCTATGTTGTGGTGAGTAGAGGAAAGGGAAACATAAAGAAGACTTCATCTCTCTCCATAGTGGTGATTACTACATGAATTGGAGGTGAAGGTGGGAAAGGAAGGAAGATGAAATTATTCAACTATGGTGAGTGAAGGAAAAAATAAGATAGGGAAAAATCTACCACTACCCATGGAATTTGTGGTGCCTTATGTTATAGAGGGTGGAGAAAGGTTAATTTACACTATAGTAGTTTCTATGATGGTAATGGAGGGTTTCAAGGCATGAGTATATGCCTTAAGAGGTTCTTGATCTTGTGTTACCATTTGTGAAAGGTCACCCTTTGGATGCATTGAAACCCAATGCTCATTTTTAGTACTTAGCCTAATCATTGGTGGTTTTAGTATTATACTATATTTTGTTGGAAACCACCATTGACATGGTGACCTTCTTCATCCTGGAATGGACCTATACATCATTTATGGAATTTATAAACACTTCATCATGCCAAATATGGACATGCCCATAGTCTATCTTTACCCTTCCTTTGAGTCTCTTTAGGTTTTTCCTCACATTCTCCCTAGGGTCTCACACTCTATAGGGTGCCCACTTAAAATAATAATAGTTTTGGGATCTTACCATTAGATGGAAGTGTTCCCATTTTCTGTATTGAATCATTCCTATATTAAGGTAGTTGGGTGCATAGATCCCTGCCTCTTATTTCTTAGCTAAACATCCATTGAGTTAGCCAATAGGGTAGTAAGTTTTTATTCTAAACCTTTGTCTAGAACTAACCTAGGTAGATACATAAGTGGGATCTAGTGTCATCTATCTTAATTATGGTATAGTCTAGATAGAGCCAATAATCCCCCATCTTGTGTATTCTCATCCTAATTTGATCTAAGATCTTGGGAATATCTTTGCCATAGATGGCCTGATATACCATTAGGTATAAGGTCTTAGTAATCTTTTTCATGTTCCTCTTAAACCTATGAATATGGTGGATGATGAATATTTCACACATCTTGATCTTAGGGTTCTCTTTGAAAGTCTCCCAATGCTCATCAAAAGATGCATGGATAGTTTCAATTATAACATTTACCATGTAGGACATCATATAGAATTTATGATCTAGGGATTTTTTTAAATTGGTTATTTTAATGATAATGTTGGAACTAATGATTTAACTTAAGTAAATTATACTTTTGGAGGTGAGAATAAGACCAAGTAGGTGAATCCACACCTCATTGACATAAGTCATTCTATAGAAATTGTAGATTTTGTTTAATAGGGCCATGGTAATTCTGACTCTAGGATAGAAAGTGGATATGGGGATAACATAAATAAGGCCTCTTATTGTAAAAGTATTTTTCTCATGGGCACATTCTTGTAGTTTGGTGGTTATGTTGTTTTCATGTATCTAGATATTCACTAGAGTTTGCTTGTATGCTATCTCAAGGGAAGGTATTATGTAGTACCTTTAAAATGCTCTACCACTAAGGTGGGTGACTAGTTTTATATTTTGGTTAAATTTAAATATTTTTACATAAATTTTACTATTTGTAAAGAAATCAACCAATAAGTTAATGCAGGGTATTACCTTGGGCTCAACTACATCATTATATAGAATTAATGTTTTGATTACCAACAAGTCATCCTGGTACCTATATGAGAATGTAGAGAATTTGTCCTATAAATTTCAAGGTTTGAACTTATTTAATTCTTCCCAAATAGGATATAAGTGCTTGAAATCATGTTTTAGGGAATCTTCATCAAACATTGTGTTAGTATATTTTATTGTTCATGTAATCGGATATGTAGATGGAGGAGGTGAAATATGAGATGAGGAGGCCATGATTATATAGTTATAAAACTTCTAATTGTGAGGTTTCAAACTTGGGATTTAAATTTGTTAGTTTGATGTCAAAATGAGTGTAATTGGCTCTACAAATTTCATATATTGCCTTTAGATTCACTAGATTTACCTAATTGAACGTAAGTATGTTTAATTCATGTGAATTAATGGTGTTAATATCTTTAGCTCCTAAATTTTATCTTTTATATTTGAATTTCACCTGATTCATGGTATGGTGACACTTTGATCACATTAGAATCATAATATGGTGCCACTTTATAGGATCACATTGAGTCACTTGCCTAGGAGATTTTGTATAATGCCTTTCATTAATTTAGGTTACGGGTTATCATGATGATGACATTTATCATGATCTCCCTTGCCCACTTACCCAAGGATTTAATGACTTAAGTTTAATATATTAGTCTCCAAGTAAATGGGATGGAGACACTTGGAATAATCTCAGAGAGTCACTCACCTAATGAACTTGAAATATTTTTTGAGTGTTGAAATGATATGGTTTTATAGGTGTATATTGTATGTCCTTGAATATTTAAAAATGAAGTCTTAATCTTAATTTCATGGCTACCCTTGAATTTATTCTAATTAACTTCATGGTATCACCTAGTACTAACTTCAAATAGACCTTGAAGGGCCTTGCAAAACCTTCAAGGTTATCCTTATGCATGTTTGAAAGGTATCTCCTAGGAGATACCTTTAAACTTTGGGGTTAACGATAGAGGTTCAAATCATGTAGAGGATAAAAAAATATAATAAGATAATATTTTTCCATAATTTTATTCAAAACCTTGATTTATCAATATCATTTTGTATACTAATAAAATAAATAGTTGAATGCTGACTTAATTAAAGATTTTTCACTACATGGATATTTCACTCTTATGCATGTTTAAAAGGTATCATATAGGAAATACCTTAAAATTAAGATTAAAAAAGGATTGAAGTATAAAGTATATGATATTAAAAGATATATATTTTTTGGATTGACATAAACCATGTCATTAAAAAAAGATCTATACATTACACTTTTAACATTTTTATGTTTTAAAATATCTCCATGCTTATGTTATGGTATAAATATAACTTTATCTCCTACATATAGGCATCAACTACATTGATTTTATAAACAAGCTAATTAACAACTCTTCTTATGTCTTTTTCAAATGTCCCGGTAAAAAAATATACATCAATGGCTTTCCAATGTGGATATTATGTTTCTCTCATAAATAATGGTAAGATCATTAGTGAAGGAAGAATACATAAAGTTGAAATTCCATATGTTGAATCTATGGAATCCATAAATATCACTTCTACATGCCATAATGAGGAAATACATATTGAATGTGTAAGTATTAATGTGACTAAAGCTTTTGATCTGACTTTATTATTTCCATTTCATGTATCTTTTGTGGATAATTTTGGGAATTTAGTTTATATTTTTACTAAATGGAGCACAAGAGTGATGCAACACATCATACACAAGTTTTCCATATAAAATGACATGGAATAAAGACAAAATAATTTTAGTTCAATAATACATATACAACCATTACAACAAGAAAACCCTTGATTGGATTCATTGGTTTTATTTATTAGTGATCCTACCACATTGAATAGCCTAAGAAAAAAAATTATTAGGAAAATGGTACATGTGTTTCACAAATGTATAACTCCTACAAATGATGAAATTTTTTCTTTTGGTTATGTTGAATTCACACAATCAGGGGAGATTTTTGGTTGCATTTATGTCGTAATGTTATAAAATGAATTAGTAATTTATGTAAGGCAAACTATACAACATTATGAGACTTTCAATAAAGAGGTAACTAAAAAAATTATCGTTAGATGGCCTTCCAACAATATAGTTGATAGTGAAAGTAGAGAAATCAATTTACCATACATGAAACCAAAGGAAAAAGAAATTGGAAATGTTTGGGATGTACTGGATAATGAATCCATTCTTTTCCTAGAATTTCTAGAGTAAAGTCATCCAAATAAATTAACTCATGCCTAAAAATACTAGGGATGAAATAGAAATCATCAAAGCACTTCACTCAGCCAAGTGGAGTTGAATGAAAGAATAGATAGTGAGATTACAACAATATATGCTGATAAATGTTCTACCAAAAAATGTTTTCATTCAAGATTATCATTTGAGATGCTAGAATCTACATGGATAAAGTTTCTTGATTCCACCACAACTGATAGGATGCAGCATGTCTAAGATGCCCTATTTTTTGTTTTATTTAAGAAAAATTAAAACAAAACTACCATTTATTTTTAAGGTAAAGAGATCTATTTCTGAGCTTGGCTTAAAATATATCGATTGGAGAGAAGTAGTTGTTTTAACACTCAAAATTTTCAAAAAAAATGGGAAATAAAATATATTCCATGTAGGCAAATTTTGACAAAAGCTAAAAAATAAGACAATAGAATCTAAAGATTTATTGAACCAATTGGTGGATGATTTTATATATGTTTCTCCATGACTAACATGCTAGGTAGATATATATGGATCATGAGAA
>JARHVA010006002.1:740000-892500 GCA_037957365.1 Torreya grandis
TCAAGGAAGCAAATAAAGTGTTGGAGCCTTTGTTTAGTAAGGCTCGATTGACTTAGGTGTCACAAAAATAAATTAAAATTATAAAAACGAACGTGTTTCACTAAATTTTGAATCTATTTGATGTTTAAGGAGAGATACACGTGAAGGTTAGGGATTAGAGATTAGACAGAACCTAGATTGGTTGTCTACCATATCTAGATGATGTTGAGCACTCATCTTTAGCTAGGGAGGAATACCTATAAATAAGAAAGCACTACCATCAAAAATATTTGTTAGTAGATATATGAGTGGGCTGCCAAGTAGAAGTTTCACACTTCCTTAGGGATGACAATCCACTTTTTGAACCAAAATGGTAATGAATAACAAAATGAAAGAGAGAGTAAGAGAGATATGTTCATACCATTCTTACAGTCTAAGTGCAACAAAGAGTGACACAATGTAGGTAATGTGAGTTATTTGAGGTTTTGGAGGTTGTTTGGGTAGGCTTAGGGAGGTTAGTGGAAATACATAGTATCCAACATCAGTTAAGGCTATCGATGTTGATAAGGATATATGATAGATGTCAGCTATGTGATTGATGTCTATAGGGGTAGTAGTTTCTCATTAGGTTGTAAGAGACTTTTCTAAGCTAGGAGGTTGATCTTGGTTAGGTTTATGAGGTTGGGAAGAGTTGTAAGTAAGTGGGAAAGACTCAAGTGTGTCTAGATAGAGGGTTGGTATGATTTAAGTAGAGGGAAATAGGTGAAGGAGTCTTACAACTACTAAATAGGGAGAGTCAAGATGTTTGTAAAATGATAAATAGTATTATGTAAAGTAATTATAAAATGACTATTTAAAGGAATTATAAAACACAAATATATAATTAGCTAGTGAAATAGATGAATTATGAGTACCAGATAGATGGATCTGATGAGGCATATTGAAGCAATAGGTGAACAAGAAAGAGAGGAATGTGCTACTTGTTCAAAAGAATCCAATCTCTGTGTAGTATATCAATTCCTAGTCTAGATTGATTTGTGTAGAGTAATGATAAGCCTAGATGTAGAAAGTTGAATGTTAAATCTTGGATGTGAATGACTGAGTTTTATTAGTTTCTATTGACCTGAATATTAGATTAGAATTTGGTTTAAGTAATCGATGTTAGTGATCCCATCAAAATTGGCCATGGGTTGACCGACATTAGTGGCATGAAAATAGCTAAAAGGGCTATATTTAGCCTATTTTCTATTCCTTCTCCTACCAAGTGTGGTATCCATTAGGGAATGGTAGAAATGCAAGGTTAAGAAGGATGTAGTTAGTTAGGAATTAATGATAGGGGTGAGAGTAAATCATGGGTAGTTATATTTATGGGACGAAGTCTCAAGGTGACTCAGAGGGTAAAAATTAGTCTTAAGATGAGGTGGCCAGGTAAGGTGGCATAAGTAAATTTTAATTAGCTTAATTAAATATTTTAAATTAATTAAATGTGTGATGGGAGAAAATATGGGAGAAAATATGGGTTAGGAATGCTAATTATTAAAAGGGGCTCAAGGTGGGTTTTGACATAGGGAGTTATGCATGTGTGTAACATAATTTTGGTATCTAAATTTCTCCATTTTTGTCTTATAGTTTATACTAACAAGTTGTAAGACAAAAATAAGAATTGGATGCTCTAGGTATTGGATGAGGTATCCCCCCTCAAAATAGGAAGAGACAAAGAAAAATCTAGAATTAGGTATCAATTTGATAAGGAGTTAATTGGTTGGTTGGATGTTGAGTGAGATCATGTAACATCTTTGATTAAATGTATACTACTATAAGTTATAGCTAACACAATGAATAATAGGTAAAAGTGAGGAGGACTCACATAGAAATAACCAAATCATAACTTGTAAGTGATAGATGATAAGGTTAAAATGATCAAAGTTGTATCTCTAATGGTCAATGTGTTTCAAGTATCTGAGGTAGGAAGTGCTTATGGTAAATACAAAAGGTTATAAGTGACAAGACTAGCTTGGTCACAATCTAAAAGACCTGGTATACATGTAAGTTTACAATAGCCAACTATAGTGTGGTAACATAAGTAGTCAAGACAATTAATGCAATGTTGGTTCAAAAGGGTCAATGGTCACAGAGATATTCATGATCTCTAGTTAGATGTCATCATGGGTGGAGATTTAAGTGATCTCTAAGGTTGGTTGTCATGGGTGGGGAGATATATGTGATCTTCAAGGTTGCCTTGAACTGATGTTGTAGTCTAAAGGGTGGTGGTTTTCATGGTCAAGGAGATATACATGATTTCTAAGTTGCCTTGGACTGAGGGTGTAGTCTAAAGGGTGGTAGTTGGGGTTGAAAATTCTAAGTTTAAGGTTGTCAATGTTGATAGTAAGAAATACTAACATCAGTTTCTTATGTCAGGACTATCAAAATTGGTGGGTGACTAAACCTAACAAAAAGGGGTTTGGTAGCCCACAAGAACTCATTTGTAACATTTTATTGTATTAAAAGAGCTCTGGGTGTTATCAGGCATAGGATAGCTCTAGCCAATCTATTGGTGGTGAGTTTACAAGAGATAAGTGGTTGAGAAAAGTGTGTGAAAGTGAGGGTTGGATTAAGTGCTTGGTGGGCCATGGTTTGATTAAGAGAGTGTTGGTGTGGGTAGAGATGGTAGAGGTAGGAGGGGACCCAAATAGAGGCACACCACCACAAGTGTTAGGCATTCCATCTCAAAGGAGATGGAGAGATGAGGTAAAATGGCCTTCAAGTTGAATTTTAATTTAAGGTTGTTAATTTGTAATTTGGACTAATTTGGTATGGTTGGGGGGAGAGAGGGAAATTAGAGGGGTATTAAATGGGGTGAGGGTAGGTTTAGGTGATTTTTTGATAGGCTTAGAGGTAATTTTTATAGGAAAACCTAAATTCAAGAGATGGATTATTTGGCCCTAAGGTTGAATCAATCATTGATATCAGTGGGGTTACTGACATCAATCAATAAATCATAGATGTTGACTAACATCTGGTGCTGATGTCAATAGCTTTAACCAATGGTGGTCACAAAAAAATTCCCCAAATAGGAAGAAAATGTCCATTTTAAATCCCTAGCTAAGTTAGTCATCAAGCCTAATGGTTGAGCTAGCCTCAAAAGACCCTGTGTCAACTGAGTGTTACCTACATATCCTATTGAGGGCTTCAGGCCAATGTAGTTATCCCAGTGTGTAGGTAAAAAGGGTAAGGTATGGTTAAACTTTTGTTAAGGGAAGTGGTTGGGAGAAGGTATGTTGAAATAGGTCATGGGGCCTAGGGATTAAAAGATAGGTCACAGGGTCGATGATGTGAGATATAGGCCATGGGGCCTAGAGTTTAAGATATTGGCTATGGGGCCTAGAATTTAGAGATAGGTATATAGGCCTAAGTTTAAGAGATATAAAATAAGGATGAGGGTTAAGAGATAGGTAGTTAGGCCTAGGGTTAAGGGATAGGCAGTGAGGCCTAGGGTCTAGGTGGGTTAAAAGGTTAGATATTTAGGTGGGTATATGGTTGAGATAACCTCAAAAGACCCCATGTTGACTCGTTGATACCTACATAGCCCAAATGAAGGCCTCAAGCCAATGTATTTCTCCTAGAGAGAATGGAAAAAAGGGTGGAGGTTTATATAAGAAAGTATGTGACTTAAGGTTTCTGTGTGTGGATGCAAGCTAGGTAGGATTTGACATTACAAGATCAACTACCTACATTGATGATGAGGATGAAGAGGGATGTTACCATAGATGAGTGGGATTACATGTAATCCATAGGTCTAGGAGGAGTGCAATGATATTAAAGAGTTACATGTGATGTTAGCTTGATGATAGCATTGATAGAGAGGTGGGATCACACCACCAACACTTTCCATTTGCGTATCGAAGATTTGACAATGACACAAGAGGATGTTTACAAGATTTTATGGTTACCACTCTAGGGTTAGTAGCTCTTCACAGGTTTGAGAGAGGTGCATTATATTCATATGGTGACATTTTTTGGGGAGCATGTTAGTGAGGTGACCTACCATTTGTCAAGCTTTGCATATGAGCCATTATACACTATTGATGAGGATTAGCATCCTTGATTATCCTAATGATGATATAGATTATATTATATGCACTACTAGACATAAATGGGGGGAGATTTCCTATTGCATTAATAGGTGTGTTGGCAAAGATGGTTGAGTAGCAGATAGTATATGCATGGGGACCAACTTTTCTAACATAGTTATATAGAGAGTTGTGGGGTTTGAGGTTGTGATGAGGGTATATTTTATGTGTTGGGCATTTAATCCATTATTTGGAATGTGAGAACATGATATTGACATGGCCATTGGGGCTACCCAACATTATTGCAACCAATTTTAAGGTTGGGTTCAGATGGTAGAAAGAGTTTATGGCGCAGACATGAGTAGATGGCATAGTATGAGAAATTGATTATTATAGGTGTATGATATATGGATTGATTCTTGTAGATATTTTTTGGAGTCCCTAATTGATATACCCTAAATTTAGAGGATAGGTATACTAGCTTTTTAGTTTATAGAGCATGTTATGGGTCAGAAGGAGACAAGATATAGAGTTAGAGATGATACCCATGACATAGGTCCAGAGAAAATTTGGCTTGTTACAAAATGTGCCTCATACCTTTCCTTGATATAGGAGGGATGATATAGAGGTACCCCTACCCTTTCCATAAGAGACAAATGGGTAATATTTCAAGGAGTTTCTAGTAGTCCCATGTGTGGTAGATCCTAGATTCACCATGGCTTATCTTGCTTGGTGGATAGGCTTGTATCCCATAGTTCAGGTCAAGAGGCCACCTCTATATTTACAAGGAGTGATGAGAGAGAGAGAGAGAGAGAGAGAGAGAGAGAGAGAGAGAGAGAGAGGGAGAGATGTAGTTGTATGGACCTGAGATGTAGTAGTACATGCCTAAGATGCAGTGGTATAGGCTTGAGATGTAGCATAGGCATAGGTTTTGCTCTTATAAGGGTAGGTTATGACATTGTAGGTGTAAGTAAAGATATTACAAGGCTACATTACTACATTGATAGAAGAGAGAAATATCTTGAGAGCATTAGTACAAGCTACTCCTCTTGTTCCACTGTAGGGACCACTATAGGGTCTTGTAGTAGGTTTGATGAGTCTACCATAGATTGTATCTCTAGTGAGGTATAACACTAGTTTAGATGAGATTTCATGCTATGAGAAGGCCATCAGGGAGTTCCCATAGATTCAAAGGTATTCTAATTTTAGAGAGTAGGAGAGATTAGTGACATGTGCCATAACTTCTAGCTCATACAAATGCAAACAAACTAAGAGTGGGGATGATAATGCTTCTTCATGACTATGACTATAGCCTTGAGTATTATGAGGGCTAGATGATATTTTTGATGTTGTTATATATGTTTTATACACACTAGCCTATGAGCTAAAGATGAGAGATGTACTTTGTAAGAGAGAGATGATATTGATATGATGCAATGATGTACATTGATATTTAGCATATATATATATATAGATATATATATATATGTATATATATATATGTATATCTATATATATATATACACATATATACATATATATATATATATACATACATATATATATATATACATACATACATACATATATGTATATATATATACATACATATACATATATATATACATACATATATATTTATATACATACATACATACATAGATATATATATATATATATATATATATATATATATACATACATACATACATATATATATATATATATATATATATATACATACATACATACATACATACATATATGCATATATATATATATATATATATATATATATATATATATATATATATATATATATATATATATATATATATATGAGAGTTTGCTATTATGAGGTGTGTTTGTGTGATGGTGATGATGTTTGAAGTTAGTATAATGATGTGTATGTTTATGTTATGTTAATTTTGAGCATGTTAGTTGAGTTAGACTTCATTTTCCATATGTGTGATGGTATATGCATAGCTGATTGGTTAGCTTCATCTTAGAATTTTTCCATATTTGTGATGGTGTATGCTTAAAATGAATGGGTTGGGTATGTTATTTTTTATTTCAACATTTTACCATATTTTTGATGGTGTACACTTAAAATAAATGGTGTAGGCTTGATAGTTTTCCTATTTATTATTTTTTAGAGAAAATATGGTTGCATATTTGGTAGATTTGTCATGAGAAATGGTTTTTTAGTTTTAGTATGGTTTTGGGTAGTTATTTGAGTATATTTTCTTGAGATGGATATGTGTTAAACACATAACTTTAAGAATCAAGAAACATTGGTAGAAAGGTGAGAAGTTGATTGAATCTTATCAATGAGATGCCATCTCAGAAGAGAAATTGACATGTGATTGGAATGTGAAATAAAGAAGCATGATGCTCATGTATTGGTAAAGACCATAATCAAAACATAAATAGGCTTATGAGTATGAGCCTCTCTCATGCTTTGCATCATTTGACCATTTGTTTGTTAGAGAAGCATCATATTCACCTTATGTCAAGTGAGTTCAAAGTGCCTTGAAAGAGTATGAGGGGAAAAAGGTAAAAGTAATGAGAGTGTTTGGGTAGCATAACCTTCTTAGTGGGGATGGTATGCCCCTTTTGTGGGTGACTTGAGAGATACTATAGGCAAATCCATGACTTCAACTTTTTTTTCTTTTTGTTTTTTTCTGTAATCTAATCAATTAGAGAAGCCTACAATGGTATTTTGTTTGTGTTGAGGTCATATGAATTTTCTCACTAGGAGAAGCTTCTAAGTCATTATTTTACTTGATAACAAATCTTGGCTTAACCATCCTTCAAGGGAGTGGCCTAAGATTTTGTTTTTTTATTTATAATAGTTGTTCTTCAAGGGAGTTGTCTATTTATAGTATCAAGGAGAAGTTACATAGCTATCCTTAAAGGGATCAGTCTACATTGAGAATCATGATTTGAGAGATTATAAATTGTCTATGTATCCCATTTTTTTAACCTTAGACATGGATAGGACTATAGAGGCTTAGAGGTTTTCCACTTTGAGGGCAAAACCATACCACTTAATAGGTTAACTAAGTGTGTAGGAATAAGGTTTAAGAGGAAGGAAGATGAATGCATTAGGGTTGCTCAAGGGACGAGCTCAAGTTAAACATGAGGTGAGCATCACTTTATTAACAAAAGAATGGCCATATGTACAAAGCATTTAAAGGCTTGGGTTCTGGCCTTCCATTGAGAGAAGATAAGTGATAAGTTATTGAGCCATACTTTTGAGTTATGATGTAGGTTCCAAGCTAATTAGGAGAAAACTTACCCCATTTTATTTTCTCCATGTTCATCAGATGTTGATTTACCTTTAATATGAGATCATTGATATTAAAATCTTGCTCCTTGAGATTTTTGTTGTAGGCATGTTTGATATGCTCTTGATATATTTGGAGGTGGTTGAGGGATATGAGATGGCATTCATCAAGAAACTAAATTTGAGCCAAAGATTCCTAGGTGAAATTCATCATTAGTAAGTATGTCTTTTAGAGAAATGAAAAGAGAAGGAATATGAATCTTAAGAGGCAAAATAGCTTCCATCTTATAGACCAAAGAAAAAGGCATAGCACCTATAGGGGTTTGAATGCTAGTATGGTAAGCCCATAAAGAAAAGGGAATGTGTGTGTGCCAGTCCTTGCCAATATTTTTGACTACCATTATGAGGATTTTTGTTAGGGTTTTGTTAGAAGCTTTTGCCTATCCATTTTCTTGCAGATAGTATGGCAATGAGAAGCTTAATTTGATTCCAAAAGTGTCACAAAGATTTTAGACAGTCTTATTTTTTTAAATATTTACCATTGTCTATTATAATTTTATGGGGGACATGAAAATTATACATGATGTGATGGTTGATAAACTCAAAAAATTTGTCAACCTTAGTGGAGATGAGAGGAATGGCCTCAACCTAGTTGGTGAAGTATTCAGTAAAAGTTATGATGGAACTATTATGGAGAGATGAATGAGGGTTAATTTCAATGATTATATCTAAACCCCATTAGGAGAAGGGACATAAGTCTTTCGTGACTTGTAAGGCATGGATTGAAACATGAAGGAGGTTAACATGTTATTGAAATTTGACATAATACCAAACATAATCAGTATAGTCTTGATGGAGTGTTGGCCAATAGTAGTTAAGTCAAAGGATACATTTGGCAACTATGTTACCATTGAAATATCCATCATAAATCCCATCATGGAATTCCTTATTGGTGAAGGGGATCTCAGTAATAGTGAGGCATCTAAGGAGGAGACCATCAAAACCTTACTTGCAGAGAAGTCCCCCTAGCATAGTGTAATGAGAAACATGTTTCATGAAGGCACATCTCCCATTATTGGAGAGGTCGAGAGGAGTAATAGAAAAGGAGAGGTAATTTGTGAGTTGCTTGTACCATAAGTCATGTGGGTTATGTGTCACATTGCCTATAAAAAGGATGTTATTTGATACATAGGAGGGTAATGTTAAGTGATGTACAGTGACATAGATTTTTAAGGAAGAGAATGAAGAGGGTATGTGTGAAGCAAGAGAAGTCATTGTGGTAGTAAACTTATTTGTAGATCTAGGAATAGTTTAAAAGAGGTAGGAGTTTAATGATTCTAATAGTGTATCTACATGATGTTTATATCATTATAGAATTTTTTTACATAGATAAGAACCATTAATATGATTAACCACTAGTTGGGAGTCACCAAAAAAGGTTATTGGTTTGACACCCAAGAAAAAAGCCATTTAAAGCCCTAAGATCAAAGCTTCATATTTAGTCATATTGTTAGTACATTCAAAATCTATTTTAGATGACAAAGGCATAGGCTTTCCATCAAGAGTGATGAGGATGACTCCCACACCCCCACTATGTTGACATTTAGATCCATAAAAGAACATCATCATTTGATAAGAGATGTCATCGATGGAGAGTATTGTGATGGATTCATTAGGGAATTCAAGGTTAGAAGGTTTGTTGTTAGGTAAAGGAGTTGTAGCTAACTAGTCAATGATCATTTTCCCCTTGATAAAATTTTGTTGAATAAATTCCATGTCAAGTTTAGTAAGGATCATGAGCCACCAAGCTACATATTAGTTGTGATATGGCTTGAAATTCATGTATTTGAGGGGATTAGTATGGATGATGATGTAGTTTTTGTGATTTAAGAGGTAATGATAGAGCTTCAAAGCTACAAAGACCAACATGAGACAAAGATTTTTGGTAAGGGTATATCAAGTTTCATAATCAATAAGTGTGTAGATTATGTAGTAAACTGCTTGTTCTCGATGATGATCATCTCGATGTGTAATCATAGAACCTAAAGAATGGTCTATTATATAGATGTAAAGGTAGAAAGATTGGTTTTCATTAGGTGGAGTAAGAACTGAAGGGGAATGGAGATATCATTTGAGTGTGTCAAAGGCTTCTTGAAATATATATTCCAATGGAAGGATATCTCTTTTTTGAGGAGATGGTGAAAGGTTTGACAATGATCTAATAACTGGGAGATGAAACAATGGATTGATTAAAGCTTACCTTGTAGGCTGTGAAGTTATTTTATATTAGTAGATGGAGGCATGTCTAGTATTGCTCAAACTTTTGCAAGGTCAACTTTAATACCATGGAGAGAAATGATAAAGCCTAAAAGCTTACCAAAAAGGACACCAAAGACACATTTATTTGGGTTTAATCGAATGTTATATAGGAGGAGATGAGTGAATATGATTTTTAGAATCATCAAGTCATCTTGCTGAAGTTTAGACTTTTTGAGTAAGTCATCCATATAATTTTTGATAATTTTGTGTAGGAGATTATGGAAGATGTAAGTCATGGCACATTTTTAGGTGGAACCAAAATTCTTCAGACCAAAGGGCATGACCTAATAATCGAAAGGCCCCCCTGGGGTAATGAATTTTTTTTTGTGTTGATCCTTGAGAGCAACTGGTATTTGATTGCAACCTAAGAACCCATCCATAATGATAACATCTCATGGTGAGATGTTAGATCAACAACTTGGTCGATGCTTAGAAAAGGGAAGTCATCCTTTAGACAAGTGAGGTTTAGGTCATGGTAGTTGGTGCTGATGTGAATTCCCCCTGTCATTTTTATGATAGGAACAATATTAGAAACCCATTAAATGTAGTCAATGGGTTGAATAATGTTAACATAAAGAAGGAATTGGAGATCTTTTTTGACAAGGAGAGCAATACAAGGATATATTTTATGAAGCTTGTGATTAACATGTTTAGCATCTCAATTAGTGACAATATTATGGGTGATGATAGAGGGGTTCATACCAAGCATGTCATTATAAGACCAAACAAAGGATTTTATAAGGTCATTAAGAAATGTGGCATAATTTGCTTTCTGAGAGGAATCTAAAGATTGGCTAATCTTAATGATATAGGGGTTATCATGAGAAGGCAAATTGATGTTAATGGTTGATTCATTTAACATAGCTTGTGTTTCACATGGGTGTGATCATTGTATATAGGAATCATCTACACCCATGTATGTGAGAATAACATCATCATATTGACATTGGATAGTGTTGATAGTGTGAGAGTCTTCATTAATCATTTCAGGATGAATGAGAGGAAAGGACCTTGTATCCTTACCTAGTGATAGGTGAGGGGGCCCAAATGGATGAAATTTGAAAAAAAATTAGGAGGTATAAATACCTTTGATTTGGTAGGTGATGGTGGAGGAGAGGATGGAGAAGGAAAAACTAACTCTTTGATAATTGGTATATGAGAAGTTTTGGTGAGTTTAGTTGGTTCATCAAAACCCAATCCATGCCATTTTTTGACATTTTAAATGGTTTTTTGGGTGGGATATTCAATGAGTGTATGAACACCCTACTCATAATAACCCAACCCAAATTATTTTAAAGCATACCTATAAAGATAGGTGTGAGAAGAGCTAAGCTTTCTCAGGAAATAAAAATCATAAGTAAATCATTGTGGTGAAGAGGATGGATTGTCGATAATGAGAGATCAATAAATTCCCCCATATGTGAAATTAATTTGAAGGTTAGGGGGTCCATACAAGATGATCATCCCAATATAGTTATCATAATTGGGGCACATATGAAGCTTTCCATACTCTTGTGGAGTATGGAACATGTCAAGTGTCAACAAATGATAATCTTCAAGAAACATACACTTGAAAGTTTCCTCCATGGGGTCTTTATCAAGAATTTTTGTTATTGGTATCTATGTAACTGAGGTAGTGGAGCTTGTGAAAGTGTTAGAAGTATAATGTAGATGAGATTATGTCTTTAATGGAATGAGAACATCATTAGGGCTATAAGTCATGTTACATATTTTTAAATGAGGTGGGTCAACGAGTGTTATGAACCCATGGAAGCACAATTGATTACTTTTCTATAAGAAATTAAACACAAAATTGAACCAGAATGATTAAGTAACTAGAAACTTGAAACAACACAAAATATGAGAGACAATACACAATATTGTATTAAATACTCTTCAGAAGAAAATACAATAAAGAAGATGCCACTTCTTCTTCCACCTCTAAGGCTTGCCACACCTCAAGGACTTCTTCCCTCTCTTGCTCAACCACAACCAACTCAACAACCTAAGTTGTTAACCCTTCCTTGATAGCTTCAGCTGATCTCCTTGACCTTACACCTTGCAGATCTCCTTGACCTTGCTTTCTTGCTTCAATGCTTTACTTGCCTTAATTACAATACATGCCTCATGGGTCTTTAAATAGGATCCCATGCATACAATAATTAGACCTCTAATTACAATAATTAGAAACACAAACTCAAGACTTAAATTAGTCTTCAACATGCAAACACTCTCAGACCTCTTAAATTAGATGAGTCTAATTTTGGAAATGCATTCTAGAAACACATGCAACTGCATGCACACGCACAGGTGACCGATGTCAGTTGTTGTCAGTCTGCTCCTGACCGATGTCAGCCAATCCCTAGTCCCTACCTGACTGACCTTGGCAATAATGTCGATGCCAGTTACTAGTTGCACTTATTAACTCCCTTATTAGCACCCTAGTGAAGCTTTTAGCTCCACAACTTAACAATCTCCCACTTAGAGATAAATAGCTGCACCTGTACAACAACCTCCACTAACCATCTCAGGCACCTCCATCTTCAAGCTCAATTTTGAAGACCAATCACCACACATCCTGTGATACTATACCTGTCATCCAAGTCCCCTACCACATTTGAACTTTCTGACAACTCCCACTGGAGACAAAATCAACCTGTGATCTTCCATGTCTCTTATGCCAAAGAATCTTGTTGCTCCCAAATTCTTCATGACATACCTTTGAACTAACTTTACCCTTAGCTCAACAACTCTCTACATGTGTAACCCTGCAATAAGCAACAACATACAGTAACAAGATAATGTAGCTAATATTATCCAACCTGGTAAAAGAAAACACAATGGTTAAACCTCCATTGTCCTGTAGCCTGCTCAAGACCATATACCCTAGCCTTCTATCTCACGTGTCCATCCACTCTCTTCTCTAACCTAGGAATCCATTCCTCATCTAGTGCTTTCTTCTAGCTAAAAACTCCACCAACAAACACCTATTTGGTTCTTCTCCAAGGAATCACATTCCTCATCCATGCCAAGCTCCCACTATTTTTGGATTCTACCTGCATTGCCTCTTCACATCTTCCTGGTTCTCGACCATCAGTAAGTAATAAGTAATATAAAGAAGGTGAACAATGAATATGAGGTCCACTTACCCTTTCAATCCTCCATATGGGTGTTTGAGACTTCTTGACAGCTTGTTGTCTGCCTAACATCCATTCTAGTGACCGATCTCAGCCATCTCCCAGTCTGCACCCGACCAATGTCAGTTCCCTGCACTGACCCTAACTACTGATGTTATTTCCCTAGATGATGCCAGTGTCCCTTCTACCGATGTTGATTCCTGTTTGATTAATGTCAATCTTCTCCTACCTAACACTACCAACCCTACTGGTCTGCACATGACCGATGCTGGTACCTGCCTGACCGACATCGGTTCCAAGTAACCGACGTCGATAACTATGTGTTCCTATAAGTGATGACTTATTTATCCATGAACTCATCTTCGAACAAAACCCTATCCTTACTGCCTTGCTCAGAATTATTTATCCCTTGTGACTGATCTCTGTCCATCATCTCCTCCATAAACACCAAGGCTTCCCTATTCTTGTCAAAAGCATCAAATTTCCTTTTCCTGCAATGAACACAATCTATGCCTTCTAAATCTAAACTCATACCCTTTGACTCAAGAACATCCATTCCCTTCTTATTCATGTGACCAAGCCTATTAAGCCACATCTTTGAATCTACAGTTGAAGTAGATAAACCAAAAGTAGAATCAGTAATACAAGTAGATAGATAAAGATTACCTACTTTTTTACCTCTTGCTAAAACAAGTGCACCCTTGGTATCCTTCCAAGAATCCAGTATGAGGGTTACTGTGCATCCCTCATCACCCAACTTTCCTACAAAAAACAAACTCTACTTTAAGAATGGGACATGCATAACCTCCTTCAACACTCATGTGTTGTGTGTCTGCAATTCTAGCTACACTTTCCCTTTGCCAACCATTTGACAAGGCATACCATCCCCTAAATAAATCGCTCCAAAGTCTCCCTAGACATACTCATAAAACAAATCTCTATTTGGGGTTACATGAAAAGAAGCACCAGAATCTAAAACCCATGATTCTAACTCACTATCCAAAGAAAGTATGAGAGCATCCTATGCCACAATACCTGCATCTTTTGCTTCTTCATTACCTTCATGTTGATTTTATTTATCCTTCAACCAACAATCTTTCTTTGTGTGTCCTCTCTTTTCACAAAACCAGTAGGTGATACCTCTGGATTCAGATCTCCTTCCCATCTTTGACTTTGATTTCCCTTGCTCGACCTTCTTTCTTTGCCTTCCCCTACTTTCTACACTTAGAGAATTCCCTGATGATTCACCTATGCTTTTCCTATGTATTTCTTCATTTAATATTACACTCACAACATCATCAACTTTTAAGATTTTAGAAGCAGACGCAGAATTACTTACTACCATAACCAAACTATCCCAAATTTCAGGTAAAGAGCATAAAATTAAGAGAGCCTTTACTTCATCATCAAAAACAATATTGACTGAAGCTAACTGGTTTACCAAACCATGGAAATCACTAAGATGAGTATATACCAATCCACCTTCCTGCATTTGCAAAGTAAATAACTGCTTCATAAGAAATACCTTATTTGAAGCAGATGGATTTTCGTATAAATTTGCCAAAGATTTTATCAACTCTTCCATTGTTTTATACTATGATAAGTTGGAAATCAAAGACGATGCAAGGCTCAACCTTATGGATCCCAGAGCCTTCTAATCAGGAACATTCCATTCTTCATCCTTCATATCTGTGGGCTTGCATGCAACCCCACCCAACGGTAAGTATAAATCTTTCTGATACAGATAATCTTTTATCTTCATCCTCCAATGTTGATAATTCTTGTTGTTAAACTTCTCCATTCATAGCTTACTTTCTTCTGCCATTGCTGTACTCCCACTCAATCAAAAAACCCTGAGAATGACTTGTAATCAAACAATAACTTGCTCCCTACAACCTTAGCTCTAATACCAACTGTTAGGAACCTATGGAAGCATAATTGATTACTTTTCTATAAGAAATTAAACATGGAATTGAACCAGAATGATTAAGTAACTACAAACTTGAAACAACACAGAATATGAGAGATAATACACAATCTTGTATGAAATACTCTTCATAAGAAAATACAATAAAGAAGATGCCACTTCTTCTTCCACTTTTAAGGCTTGCCACACCTTAAGGACTTCTTCCCTCTCTATCTTGCTCGACCACAACCAACTCAACAACCTGAGTTGTTAACCCTTCCTTGATAGCTTCAGCTGATCTCCTTGACCTTGCTTTCTTGCTTCAATACTTTACTTGCCTTAATTACAATACATGCCTCATGGGTATTTAAATAGGATCCCATGCATACAATAATTAGACCTCTAATTACAATAATTAGAAACATAGACTCAAGACTTAAATTAGTCTTCAACATGCAAACACTCTTAGACCTCTTAAATTAGATGAGTCTAATTCTAGAAACGCATTCTAGAAACACATGCAACTGCATGCACATGTACAAGTGACCGATGTCAGTTGTTTTCAGTCTACTCTTGACCAATGTTAGCTGATCCTTGGTCCCTACCTGACTGACATTGGCAATACTATTGATGCTAGTTACTGATTGAACTCAGTAACTCCTTGATTAGCACCCTGGTGAAGCTTTTAGCTCCACAACTTAACAATGAGAATAACATGCACTTGCCCATCATGCTCAAACTTGATGCAGTAGTGTAAATTCAAGGGCACACATGCCATAACACATATCCAAGGTCATCCAAGAAGTATGTTGTATTATATCTCTCTTTATACAACATATAATATCTCAAATATTGTGCAAGGACCTACATGGATACGTAAGACAATAGTGCCCACCATAGTAGTTGTGGTATCATTAAAGGAGTAGAGTACCACATTGGTTTGAGACATATAATTATTGATAAGGGATAGTTGTTTATAAACATTGGTGGAGATAATATTAATACTAGTTATTCCATTGGTCATGACTCTTTTAACATGAGATTGATCGATATATGAGGCGATAAAAATGGTAGAATCTTTGAAGTGAAATTTCCAAATCACTAAAATAAATCAAGGAGATGGTGTTAAGAGAGCTGACCAAAGCTACAAGATGCTAGGGATCATCAGGTTGTACCTCAACCACTTGCAAGGAACTAATCATATCTTAATGGTGTTTGGGTGAGTTTTGGATTAAATCATACAAGGACATTTTCACAGGGGTTTGGTGAAGTTGTTTCACCATCAAGTTTTGAATAATTTATGAAGATGTTGGTTTTGAGACACCCAAAATAGAAATCTTTATATTTAGAGGAGTGTCTTTGGATAAGGGATGAGCCCAAGTAGTAATGACTTTTTCCTTACCTTTATCCTTTCTATTTTATGACTGCATGGCCTTATTAACCATGTTTATCTAAAACATAAGTGAAAGAGATGGAAAAGTAGGTATGACAACATCTTTGGGTTTGAATTTAGGTGGAATAGTATGAGGCAATGTGGATGACATGGGTATAATAGTAGGACAATTAATGGGAGTATAAAAAAGTGAGTGTCAATATCAAAGTGTTATCAAATGACTATCATAAGAGCTTTATTACTCTCAATATTGTGTCCAAGAAAATGATGATATAGACACACTTGTGTATCATCGAACCAAGATAGCTTCGATCCAAGAGGGTTATAAGGCTTAAAGGGAGGAAGAGTTATTGAAGAGGATTGAAATAATTAGTATAGGAAAAAGATATGAGACCCTATGAGTGGTCTAGCACTTGTTTTTATAATGGGGGTGGACACCTTCTTCAGTTTAAAATTCATGAGGGTGATTTTATGTGGCACCTTTTTAGGTGGTAGTAGAGCCACATATTTTATTAACACTTTCTTGGTGGTAGGTATCATGGTGTTAGATGTGAAATACCTACTAGGTATAAGAGGTCATAGTAGAGGAAACTTATCCTTTAGTTTCACTTGAATCAATGATACCCTAACTAAAGTAAAGGGATATGGTCCCAAAATTGAAGGAAAAGTTGAGGGTAAAAGAGGGAAGGATCGGTGTGATCTAAGAAGCTTAACATTATTCCTTAGTTTAGGCCACAAAACTCCAACTTGTGTTTGGAGAGTCAGATCTAATTTCACCTATAGATGAACTAGATTAGAGACACAGTGAATGCATAAAGACCTGATCTACTTTAATGTGGTAGATTCCTATAAGAGTGACAGATCTAATTTAGAAGGATGAGATTCTAGAGATTTTAGTGAAGAAGCTATAACTTTTTCAAAGACTTTGGGGTAAAGGGTAGTGAGAGGGTTGGTGGTAGAGGACAACAATTATTTTATAGGATAAGGATTTTTAAGTTGATCTCAAAATGTTACATGATCTAGCTTCATAGAGTCAAGCAATTCCAGACTTTCCACTAAACATAAGAAGGGTTTAGATTAAGTTAACATAGGCCCTATAGTTGCTTCTCAAGAAGGATTAAGTGATTAAGAAATAGGGAAATTTTTGACCTCTGATACCTTAAGATAAAGATGAGAAAGAGCCTCAATAAGGTCTTCTTTGACACAGATGGGAGAAAAGGCATGGTCTTCCATGGGTGGGGGAGAGGTAGGCAAAGAAGGCCATTCAAGGGGATAGAGCATAGGTATAATTACTCCCTTAACATGTGGGAAAGGAATAGGTAAAGTATGATCTTCCATAGGTAAAATAAGTGGTAAAATTGGTTAAATTAGAGTAGGCATAATAGGTCTCTCATCTAATGTAGGGGTGGATAACACTAGCTCCTCTAGGTGTAAAGGAGTGGATGGGCTACGACTTTCCATAAATGGAGGAGAGGTAGGAGAATAAGGTCCCTCAAGAGGGTATATCATAGGAATGATGTTCCCCTCAACATGTATTTAAGTAATGGGTAAGACATGGTCCTTAAGTGGTAAGAGGATAGGTAAAATGGGTGTAAAAGGAACTGGCAATATAGGCTCCTCTTATGGAAAAAGGAGAGGTAAAGGAGTCTCTTCCTCATGTGGGACTAGAATAGGTCAAGTATGCCCTTCTATCTAAGGAGGAAGGATGGAGAAATAGAGATGAAGGGTAGGGATTAGAGATTAGAGAGAACTTGGATTGGTTGCACACCATATCTAAACAATGTTGAGCAGTCCTCTTTGGCTAGGGCGGACTACTTATGAATAAGAAAGCACTACTACTAGAAATATTTGTTAATAGATATATGAGTGGGATCCTAAGCTATGTTCTTGTTCATATAAGCGTATAAATTCTTTAGGGACGATAGTCCACTTTTTGAATCAAAATAGTAATGAATAAAAAAATGAAAGAGAGAGTAAGAGAGAGATGTTCATACCATCATTGCAGTCTGAGTGTAGTAGATAGTGACATAGTGTAGGTAATGTTAGTTATTTGAGCTTTTGTAGGTTTTTTGGGCAGGCTCAGGGAGGTTAGTGGAAATATGTAATAGCTGACATTAGTTAAGTTTGTTGATATCAGTAAGGATATATGACTGATGTTAGTTATGTGATCGATGTCAATAGGGGTAGTAGGTTTTCAAGAGGTTATGGGTGACTATTTTGAGCTGGGAGGTGGATTTTGGTCAAGTTTATGATGTTAGGAAGAGTCTTAAGGGAGTGAGTAAGACTCAAGTGGGTCTAGATAGAGGGTTGGTATGTTTGAAGTAGATGGAAATAGGTGAAGGAGTTTTATAACTCCTCTATAGGGATAGTTACGACATTTGTAAAATGATAAATAGTATAATGTAAAGTAATTATAAAATGACTATTTAAAAGAATTAGAAAACATAGAGATATACTTAGCTGGTGAAATAGATGAACTGTGAGTGCTAGATAGATGGCTCTAATGAGTCATGTTGAAGTAATAGGTGAGTAGGAAAGACAAGTGTGCATTATCAATTTAGAAGATTCCAAGCTCTGTGTAGTATATCAATTCCTAATATGAACTAATTTTTGTAGATTAATGGTAAGCCTAAATGTAGAAAGTTAAAACCAAATCTTGTATGTGAATGATTGAATTTTTTAAATTTATATTAACCTGAATATTAGATTAGAATTTGGCTTAAGTAACTGACGTTAACGATCCTGCCAATGTCGGTCATGGGTTGACTGAGATCACTGGAATGAGAATAGGTAAAAGGGTTATATTTAGCCTATTTTCTATTCCTCTTCCTACCAAGTGTGGTATCCATTAGGAAATAATAGAGATGTGAGGTTAATAAGGATGTAGTTAGCTACGAATTCATGTTAGGGGTGAGAATAAATCATGGGTAGTTAGGATTAAGCGACTAAGTCTTGAGGTGACTCGGAGGGTAATACTTAGCCTTAGGATGAGTGGCTAGGTAAGGTGGCATAAGTAGGTTTTAATTAACTTAATTAAATATTTTAAATTAATAAAATTTGTGAGGGGTGAAAACATGGGTTAGGAAGGCTAATTATTAAAAGGGGCTCAAGCGGGGTTTCCACATAAGGAGTTATGCACATGTGTAACATAATTTTGGTGTCTATATAAGGTCATCCACATAAATTAAGATTTATTTTGTGATCATAGATGTGATAGGAAATAGTAATGAGAGAAATTTATCTCTTTTGTGATCAAAATGGTTAGACATCTCTTCACATTGCTAAAAACTTCTTCTTTCCTCTAACCCAAGAAATGTATCTTCTTTCCCCATAGGTAGTGGTCAAGGAATGTTGATATTAAAAAAAAAAATTTTAAGGTGGTTTCAATGTCATGTAGAAGTAATCATAAGCTCAATAAACAAGATTTGAGATGGGATTCTATGGGGTCCCACTTATCAAACCTAGTGTGATCTAGACAATATTATCAAATAGGGAGGATTGATTAAAAAAGAGGATAAATTATATAAGAATTTAAACCTAATTGAATCTAATTTGGAATTTATTTGTATATTATTAGCATTGTCAGTATATTAAAGGTAGGATAAGCTAATTATATCAACTGAAATAATGTATTTGGTTAAATGGAAACATCAAAAACATATTGTATCAGCTTGAATCATACAACAAAAAAATAAATTTGTAAAGAGTTATATTGTTCTTAGTTAGTCAATATAGTAGAGGTAGGATATGAAAATATGATTATATCATGTTTAAAATACATCTAAAACATAACTGGTCAAAAAATCATACTAACTAAGATGGTTGATACATTAGGACCTCCATTGGAAACAAAATACTATAATAATTTGGCTAATAAAGTATTAATAAAAATATTCAATGAAATGACTTGTATTTATTTGGTCAATAAAATTTTGAAAATAAGGAACTATACCAAGATGAGTGACATGATATGATCAATATTAAATAGTGATTTGTTGATAGAATTGGGCTATCAAAAATTATATAACTAATTATTTATATGGATCCAATATCTAAAAAATGATGTGGGTGATACACCTAAATTATTTCTAAGTGAGAACATGTATATGAGGCTGATGATAAGGATCAATGTAGGAAACAACATGCTTCATTTTTTTCATGTTCACAAATTCTTCCTCATTATAATAATGAGGGTTATCTATGGTTACAAATACATTATCAATTGGTTGGTAAGAGGGTTCAATTTTATTATTAGTTTGTTGGATTTGAGAATGGTTTAGAAGAGGAATGGAATAAATGGTAAGGTGGTCATTATCTTGGTGAAGTGATTAAATTTTTATATTATATTCATGATCTTTAAATATCCTATAATAGGCTTGGTGATTCTCTTTAATCATGGAATAATTATTAAAGTTTGGACTAAGAAATAAATCAAAAGTTATATGTCCAAGTTACTTACAACTTTCATGATAATGATGAGGATTATACTAATGATAACTATTAATAAAAGTATCAATATCTCTATGTGATTGTATCAGAATGCATATATTAATCTAATATATGGCAATAAGTTGATGTATTTCACACTTTCTAAGTTATGATGGAGGAGGATGATATTGTAATGGACATCTCTTGATATATTGTGAGAGATCCACTTTATTTGAGCTTCCTATAATAATGGCATGGATGTTTCTCTTATAATTAGAAGTATTAAAGGGACTATCATAAATAGCATGCCTATATTTAGATCTAAAATGATTTGATTACAAAGGTTAATGAATGCTCAAATTTTATAATAAATTAATCATGTTGTTTGGATTGGTTGAAAGCTTCCTCCAATGACTTAGGAGAAAGATTCATAGTGATGTATTGTAATATAGAGTATAGTGCATTTGTGAAAAGTGTAAAACATTGTCTTTAATCATATTATGCTCAGATTTTTTGGCTTAGGATTTATGATATTTGAAAAAACCTTAGGCAATCTAATTTTCCACTTGATTGCATCTAATAAAGTGAACTAAGTTGATTTTATGAAAATCATTAGGTTGAAACTCTTAGAATAATTCATAAATTAAGACTTCCAAGCTATTATATTTTTTTATACCATTCCAAAGTATCACATGAAATGCTTTTGACAAGTATTTTACTAGGTGTAAATTTGTTAATGTCACTTAAGTATTTATAGATATTAGAAAAGGCCTTCAAATGAAAATAAAGATCATTGAATCCATTATAGGATATCATATTAGTTATACCAAATATGTTAATGTTTGTGATTTGAGGGAGTAAGTTTTCATTTATAATGTGTTTGATAGTTTTACGATAAATAAGGGGTTGTAGAATGAGGTTTGCAAGAGTGTATCTAGGTGGATTTACGGAGGGATTTTTATTTAGCACTATTTATTGAAATTTTTGAGGTATTGTTTATATTTTTATGAGTTATTTTTATAATTTTCATCATTTTATAATTGTTTTTAGATTGAATGTTTTCCATTTGACTCATTACATGTAATATAACATGATTAGGCTGTGGAGTTTTCTATTGGAAGTAAAGTCTTGAGAGGCCTATTGGGTTGCACTACATGTGGTATTAATGTTAGAACTTTTGAAAGTTACATTACAATAGAGACCTAATATATTAGTATCTATAATAGGCATGGTGGATAAGGAAAAAAATAGGGAAGTCAAAAATTTATTCTACCTAAGTCCTCCAAAAAATTTGTGAGTAGGGGAAGGGTAACATTCCATATGCAATGCAATCATGATGTGATAGATAAATGTCATGTCATTTATGATTTTATTGGGAATGTCTTGGATAAATATCTTGATTTCAACTAGATACTCTATATCACATTCCTCTTTAACCTTGAAATCTGAGTAGGTGACCTCATCTAGTGTTTTTTATGATTGTAATATGACTCATATAGTTTAGATCGAGTGGACACTAGATTATAATTATCTGTCTTATGATGTTGAGACATATAAAAACAATAATTCATGGAATTTTTAATATAAATTATGTAGTTATTATTTGTTTCCATACCATTAGGATTAATTTTTGATAAACTTATGAAAAATCAAAAAATGACAAAAATAGTTTTTTATATGTGGGAGGTATAAATAAGTTATGGGTGTTTGATTTGAAGGATCTTTGATATATTGATATTAGGTATAAATAGTGAATAAGTACCAAAAGTTAATTGAATATGGAGGATTACACCATTTCATAGAAACATTATACAGTCTTTGAGGTATATTGAGAGTAACTTCCTAGGGATAATCACTTATGAGTTTACTACAAATTCAAATGACTAAAATGTTCCCTATTGGATGAAAATAAAAATATATGCATTTATGATATAATTTGAGGTAAATATAAGATAAATTATCTATATTTTTTTAATAATGTATTTAGTATTGGGATATTACCAATCATACCATGACTTAGGTAAAATCAATGATTGTTTAACCCATAAAAATAAATACTATGAGTTTTACAACTAATATAACATAATTATATACTAAAATACTAGAATAGAATAAAATATTAACATGAAATGTATAAAATAAGGAAATAAGAACTCAAATAATATGATTAAATTTTATGCATTCAGTTAGGAAAATTGTTAAAACAAAACTATATTTAGCTAGGCTAGATAGTTGGAAAGCTACAAACAATAATATCAGGTTGGCCATTGAAATTTAAAAAAGACACAAAATTTAATTAGAATTATTGATGTGGTAAGAAATAAATAAATAATTATTTTAGGCTACCCAATGTATTAAAAAAGAGACATAATTGTATCAAGTTGGATGATATAGTCTATAAAGTATGAAAATTGTATCAATATGGACAGTAAAGATTGGAAATAAGCTTCACTAAAATTTATAACAATGTGAAGACAAAGTAAATATAATAAAAAATTTAAAATGATCCAACCATAGGTGGGATAAGATTCACATTAGGTTCATCCAAATGTATGCACATGATAAGATGACATGTAACTATCCTCTTTCTCTTAATAGACTAATACCTAAATAAGGTCATAACAATAGATGATGTGCATATTTAGATGAATGAGTAAAGACATAGAATATCCATAGACCTAGTAGAGGGTAATCTATATTAAAATTTCAAGAGGAAAGGTTTTCAAATCTTAATCCTATAAAACAATGTATAGTTTTCATTAGGAATAAATTATGTGTAGTTGATTGTAATGATGATTGTAAATATTAAAATAAATGGGATGATTGGTGAAATGTTCAACCAACATGTAGTATATGAAACTTATGGTGATAATAGAAGTCCCAATAAAGGCTATATCTATACAAATTGATTTGGTATAAGAATGATAAGTAATCATGAACACATATTCTTAATAGAAATAAAAAAAAAATATTCAATATACTAAATAAATAAAGGAAAGAAGGTAAGGATATATATACTTACCTTTGGATGGAACATTAACACCTCAATTCCCCCTTTACCTTAACTGGTACTTTTTAATAGATGTTATAGGTTAAAGACCTCAAATGGAAAGATGAAAACCTTTGTGTCCATATACTGGTAATCTAAAGACCAAGTTTACATCTCCAATTCAATTACATTATTCAACTTAAAAGAAACTAAAATACTACATATAGAATATAAGGATATAAAACACCTACTACTATAAATACTAATTATAATCAAATATGTTAGTACAAGTATAATAAACAAAAACATTATCTCTAATTGGGAATGAAATACAACCCCTATATATATGGATCCAACATTCAAAACTAAAGCTAAGATCTAAATAAGCAATTTCAAAATAGACCAATAAAGGTGGGAAATGTTTATTGGCACAATATTCTATCAATGAGGCCAATACAATTTATATGATAAAATATAAATTTATAATTATATTGATTATTATGATATAGTAAAAGGAATAAAAGTATGAAACATATTATATCATTCTATATGAAACAGACTATATCAACTTGTATAATACAAGGATGTGGGGAAATTAGAAAATATTAATGTATTATCACCAAAAGTTTCACCACTGAGGGCGGTGTTTAAGTCTCCTCATTTAAGGTGATACATGAGAACAATCATATTTTTTAGATGACCTAAAATGTGGATTGAACCTCTAGATAAGTGATATCCCCCTTTAATGTATCATGTACAAACACTAATACTAATTTTACTGCAATGGAAAGGGTTAGATATGATTAAAAACAACCTAACTAAGGAGGTCATGCACCAAACTAATTAACCACTACCAACCATCTGTATGTGCACATCAAATATGAGACTAGTCTAAACATATACTAGTTCTAATTTGAATCTCCTACATCAGTGTTTTAGTGTGAAGGTTGTGATAGATGCTTAGGCTAGGAAAAAAAACCAAGAGGTCTAAGATAACTCTAATGAGTATATAACCACAATCAACACTTACACCACACTTGAACACTTCACATGACCTTAAAGATAATATTTATAACTAAATATAGTTTTTATAATAGGACAATATGTCAAAGAATACTAGGAAAATCACTTAATAAGTTTATCTATCCATAAATATACACTAAGGACAACCATGAGAGTAGGTATAACAAGTAATACTCATTGATAAAAGGCATAAAAATGAGTAGGGCTTCACCATACTCAGGTGAAAGATCCATTATAAAGCCAAACAAGGTTGTATATATAGAAGAGAATGAGAGAGAGTGAGAAATAGATCATTGGAGAGACTTATGCCAAGGGTCCCCTCATGAAGGAGTAGGTTACCAACAAGAATGTATATAGGTGGATAGTTATGGAGACCTTTATCAACATGTGTATACTTGAAATGATCTTATCTTCGTCAAGAGTGGCAAAGAGTAACTCTTGACCTTCTTGATGAGTAATCCACCTCATTATGTAACTACCTATTCTTGTTTCTAAGAGTGACACGTGAAATTATTGATCATCAAGCTCACCTTGAGCTATGCACCACACCTATTATTTACACCTTGAATTTTTTTAAGAGTCTTATATACTGATATTACATTGATAATCATACCCCCTAGGTGTATTTAAACCCAAAAATCTCACTACACCTCTCTCCCAAGGTTTCCTAATGATATATTAATATATCATTCTCAAGCTTGCTTAGATTCACCTGATTAGAATTATTCATGATCAAATAAAGCTCTAAAGAGAATAAACTAGTGTGATTAGTGGTGTTATAAGGGATATCAAGCTCTCTATAGTATTTTATAGATTTGTAATTGGGATTCTCTCATTCTAATACAAGAGATGTTATAGCACATAATTGCACCCTATAATAGGGTTATTCAAGCTCTCTCAGTCTTGGATATAAAATGGGATCAACCCCAGGTTGTGGGTATCCTCTGATGGGGTTGAACCTCTAAATAAGATTGGTTCCTCTTGGTAGATCACCTAAACTACTGGTTTTAACTTGGAAAAGGGTAAAATGGATGCAATGGATAATTGGAAGAATATGAAGGGTGATACACCAAATTGAAAGACACTCCAAATTACTTGAAACTAGCACTAAGGAAGCCCAACGATAACCTTGATTGACACAATATCTCAAACTAGTCATTTTACATCAATATTTCTAAACTAGGCTCCCTAAATAAGAGATGATGGAGGAGTATCAACACTCACACTATACCTTAATTAGTGGTCAAAATATCACAAACTCAGACCTAAAAACACCTTGAAACACCTAGAAAAGGGTTATAAATAAGGTTAATCACCAAGAAAGAATACTCCTCAATAAGGTAATAATGAACAAGATAACTAGAACACTATATGTAAGTAAAGGGATAAGTAAAATAAGTTGTCTTATTGATTCAAGAGGTTGTTATTCTAAATCTTGATAGGGTTTTACCTTCTCAAATGAGATTATCTCTTTACAATGGAGAGGAAGAGGTATATAAAAGAGAAAAGGGAAGGGAGAGGAGAAGAAAGATTTTATAAATCAATAAATGCTACTCAACCACCCCCCATGGAGCTCCAAAAAAGAAGAGTAAGATGTAGATGAGTCTAAAAAACCTCCAAAACACTTAAGCACTAATCTCACTTAGAAAATTAACCCTCCAAGGTCAAAAAAGGTCTCAAGCTCTCTCATTGGTGTAAAAAGGAACTAGATGAAAAAATTGCTTTAAAAAAAAGATGACAGCATGCTACACTACCTTTATAAAGGTCTCCAAACATCTATAATATTCATTAAATGATCCAACTTTCTCTTGAACTTTCCAAAACTCCTCCACTTGAATTTTACACCCCATCTCTGCTTGGCTTGTATAAGTAACTTGGTAATATGGATAGTCACCTTGGCATTTGATGCTTGCACTATCTTTGAGGGATAACTTTGATTGATTTTTTTTCCAGCTCATATTTTATCTTCAAACCTAAAAAAATAACCATGGAACCTACAAATCAATTGGACTTCATTAATGGAGGTCTTCAAGCTCAAGCCATCTTCAACTAAATATCATATAACTTGCTTTTAAGGCCATTTTATCACCTTAAGAGCCACTTTTAGACACGTATAAGGATTTTAGGCATCTATATCATTCTTATAAGAAATAAAATTAAGTTTTATTCCACCTTTAAGACCTACAACAATGGTGGAAATCTACATTAAACCTACAACTATTCACAAATCATTATAAAACATGGGCCTCCTAAGCACCCACATTTGACATTTTATTCCTAAAAATTGTTTAAAAATTATATTTATATAATAACCTATATCATAAATGTGTTTTCAAAGTTATTCCATGTCATTTCATGGGCTTATGAGCTCAAAAACTCAAAATTGGTCAAAATAGGCTCCTTTGGCAACTCAGATAGGCTTACCTTCTTAACATTTGTTTATAAATTATGGACCTCAAAATAATAAATTATTTAAATTTATATTTATTAAATATACTCCTTAAAATTTCTTAATAATCTTGGGTTCCCATGCAAAATTTTTACAATTATATGTATGCATGGAAGTTTGCTTGTAGGGTTTTGCTTACGTTTTAGACCTACTTATAGTATTAGCAATGGTTCATAAAAATAAGATCATAAAAAATCATAATTTCATAGATATAAATTTCAAGTGTTTCTCAAATAATTATAATTTTTTTGGGTCCAATTCCTCTAATGATGAAAGATATGACCTCTAAAACAGGTGGTTCAAATGACTAACTTGACTGCATTATTTGAATTAGTTGCTTAAGGAAAAAATTGATCTTTATTTTGATTATATATTATTAAAAATAAATTTATGTTACTTTTAACATCACCTTAAATATCATTATGATTTAATATTTTCTTGATAGAGTCTACAAGTGTGTCAAAGTGATATAGGACTTCTAGGCTTAAAATAGGGTTTTAGGCCTATTTTGGCCAAATCTGAGTGTTGGAAATTTGAGTGACCTATAGGATAATATGGTGGGAAAAAAATCATTATACATTTTTTATCATTTGTCTCTATCCCCTATGAATTACTTTTTCTTTCAAAACTCCACTTTGTCTCCATAGTCTCTTAGGACTGCATGAGAGTTTTCTCTATCAATCTATGTTTGTATGAAAGTCAGAGGTCTAAAAGTCCTTCAACCTTCATGAATATAGTTTAATTATTTTTAAAATTAAAAAAAAAATTATCATATTTATCATCATTCCAAGCCTCAAACTCATTGTATGCTCTGTATGCCTTGATACACTATAAAACATTCACCATTATATCCTTGGGACCCACTATCACTATAAATCACCTGATTGCCAGTGGATCTTTACCTTATCTCCCAATATTTGGACACTTATCACTCTCATTTTAGGCCTAATAAAAATTGAATTTAAATTGCTACTTGCCATAGCTTTAGCTTGATTTTCATGTGAATGTCTCACTCTGATTTCTTATTTTTGAAGGCTTATATCTACTAATATAAATTACACCAAGGCACCAAACTTGTAAATCATGTTTTAGACATAAAGGACTACATGTCTATGTAATATTTTGGCCTGGGAAAATCCCCAAGTGAATCTATTAAATGTATAACCATTTTTTTCTATTCATTTGTGCATGATGTTCAATGATTGTTTGGTTGTCTAAGGTCACCAAATTCACACTTTAAGCTTGATTAAAGTGATTCAAAATCTTGAAAATGATAAGGGATATTCTATTGAAGTCCATGTGCTCTTGATGACATTGAATCACTCTTCAATCAATACCTTGCTCAGCTTCTTATTATGGATTAGGCATATGTGGGCCAAAATTTTCCAACATCTTTGGCAACTTAGTTGGGAATATATGTCTTCTATGCTTGATAACTCAAACCATATACATGAATTTGGACTTATAAACAATGATAAATTTGATCATGGTTATAAATCACCCTTTTAACTTACAAAGATAATGAAATCTACCTAAACAAGGAAGGAACCAAACAAAATAGGGAATCTAAGTAAACAAATAAAAAACAAACAAACTAATGTGATGGCATAACACTTGGTGGAAAATGAACAACTAATTATGTACACAAAACCTAGCTTCCTTAATATCAATGTTTTAAATGTATCCCATTGACTAGGATAAGAAGCTCTTTGCCATGCATCTTTGCATGTTGGAAAGCATTATGGTACTTACAGCTGGAGATTGTGTAGGAACCACTCTAAGTGGAGTCAAATTTTGTATGCCTTCTTGGCTTAGCTCCATCCTTATCTGACTTGAGGACCAAATCTCCTTATTTAAAACTTTGTGAAGAAGCTCCTTTTTCAAAGGCTCTATTTACATTTTCTTGATGGATTTCCATAACTATCATGGCTTGATGTCTTGTCTCTTCCAACACCATAAGCTTATCATATATGATCTCCATAGGTTCATTATTTAATAACTGAAGTTGATGCATCAGTTATGGGGTATAGAATTAAATAAAAATAGGCATTCTTATTTCATTACCATATGCTAACATGTAGGGGGAGTTGGATATTGAATTCTTTTAGGTGACCTTATCAGCCCATAGAGATGAATTCAGCTTTAGAGGCCATGACATCTTATTATCTTCAATAGTTCTTCTTATGATATTTAACATGTTCTTATTAGTGAACTCATCAAGACCATTTTCTTGGGGATAGTAGTTAGATGAAGTGTTGAGATAAATCCCATGTCGAACTACCCATTGGCTGATTCTAGATCCCACAAAGGCCATAACATTGTTAAAAATAATAGTGTAAGTGGATCTAAACTTAGTAAGCAAACCTTCATAGAAATCTAGAACATTGTTTTCATTTGCTTCCTTTAATGCCATTGCTTTAGTCCATCTATTGAAGTAATCTATAGTATTCATTATCCATTTATGACTTGAGCTTGAAGGAGGATTAATGAGACCAATAAAGTCCAATCCCAACTGGATAAAGGGCTGATCCACTTCAATTAGCTAAAAATGTAAGGATTCAAGCTTCACCTTCCCTTCAAACATAGAATATTGTCTAAATTTCCTAACCCATACATGATAATGATCAAATAAGCATGGCTAATAATACCCATCTCTCATGATCATGTGGGTTGTGGTGCTTGCTAAACAATTCCCTCCACCATGTCCATCATTAAACTCTTCAAGTAACCTTTCCTTTTGATGTTATTCAATGCATCTTAACAACATGCCATTGATATCTTTCTTGAACAAAAAACCATCAATAAAAAGAAATGGAATGGATTAAAATCTGAATTATCTTCTTTTTGAAGGATTTAGGTAAGAGGGATAAGTACCATCCTAGATAAATCTTACAAAATCATGATACTAGATAAAAGTTGAACTATGATTAGATACAATTCCTTCATAAATTATCACCATCACAACCTTATTAGCTTCTTCTAAGTCTTGGGATAGATGCTCACAATGTCCTTTGCCTCTAACCAACTTTATGACCTTTATCTCCACATCATATTCTATTATTTTTTTTATCCAACCATCTATTTTCTTAGTTATATCCTTATTCAAGAGAAATTTTTTGACACCTGGATGGGGTATCTTATTTTTAGATAATAAGTATCTAAATTTATTGTCGAATGACTATTGTGAGAGATTTAAAACTCTTAGTATCATGTCTAGGTGAATGACGATATGCACACACTTGGGTGTTATTAAACCAAGATGGATTCATTCCAAAAGGACTATAAGGCTTAATGGGAGGAAGAATTATGAAATATTGCAATAACTGACATAATAAAAATCCCTAAGAGACTATGGGTGGAATCACACTTGTTTTGGCAATAGGAATAGATGCCTTCTTTTATCTAGGAGTTGGAAGGGTGATTTTATATGGTCCCTTATTTGGTGGTGATGGACTTACATGTTTTTCTAACACTTTCTTGGTGTTAGGTATCATGGTGATAGATATGAAAATCGTACTAGGTGGAAAAGGTAGTAGTGGAGTTAACTTAACCTTTTGTCTTGTTTGGATCAGTGATACTCTAAATAAAGTAGAGGGGTGTGGTCCCAGAATTGATGGTAAAGTTGAGGGTTGAAGAGGGAAGGATCGGTGAGATCTAGGAAGCTTAACATTTTTATATAGTTTAGGCTATGAAAATCTAACTTTTTGTTGGAGATTTATATAATTTAAATTGTGGATGAATTATATTAGAGATGACGTGTATGCCTATAAGGCCTGATCTATTTTAATGTGGTAAATGATTGTGAGGGTGAGGGTTTTGACATAAATGGATGAACTTATAGCTATTTTGGTGAAGAATTTATAGCTTTGTCAAAGACATTTTGATAAAGAGTAGTGATAGGGTTAGTGGTAAATGTCAAAGCTCATTGTATTGGATAAGGAGTTTTAAGTCGATCCTAAAATGCCACATGCTCTAGCTTCATGGAGTTAAGAAATACTAGACTTTTCACCAACCACGAGAAGGGTTTAGATGAAGTTAATTTAGGAATTATGGTTGTAGTTTTAAAATCTTGACATGATTGAGAAAGAGGGAGATTATTATTTTCTTCTACTTTAGGCCAAAGATGAGAAAGAGTTGCAATAGGGTCTTCTTTGATAGAGATAGGAGAAGAGGCATGGTCTTCCATGGGTGGAGGAGAGATAGGTGACAAGGGTTATTCAAGTGGATAGAGCATAGGTATAGTTTATCCCTCAACATGTGGGTGAGGAATAAGTAAAGTATGCTCCTCTATAGGTAAAATAAGTGGTAAGAGTGGTATAATTAGAGTAGGCAAAATAGGTCTCTCATCTAATGTAAGAGTGGATAACACTGACTCTTTTAGGTGCAAAGGTGGAGTCGATGGGGTATTACTCTCTATAAGTGGAATAAAGGTTGGTGAAGAGGTTTCCTAAATAGGGTATAACATAATAATGATGTTCCCCTCAACTTGTGTCTATTGAATGGGTAAGGTGTGGTCTTTAAGTGGTAAGATGATAGGTAACATTGGTGAAAAACAAACTTACAATACTAGATCTTTCGATGGAAAAATAAGTGGTAAAGGAGGCTCTTCCTTATGCAAGAGTGGAATGGGTGAAATAGGATCTTATACTTGTGGAGGAAGAATGGGTGAAACAAATGCCACTGACTATGGGGGAGGAGTTGATAAAATGGGCACCTCTTGTTAAGGGGGAGGTTGAACTAGAGGTAAAGGAAAGACCATATTAACTGTATGGATATTATGATCACTTGAGTTAGTCATTTTCTAAACAATATTTTGATTGGGTGAATGGTGTAGACACCGAAATTATATCGACTCCCTTGGTCATTCCTCGTTTTATTCTTCTTCACCTATTTAACCCTTATCGACCACTTTTCTGACTAGCCTTGACCCTGGCAGCATGTAACAATGAGCACAGAGCTAAAGCTAGATTCTATCCCCATTGTGCATCTACCGACGACGGTCGTTACCTGGCCAATGTTGCCAACATCGGTCACTTATCAGCCGACGTCGGCAATTCTGCCGACGTCGATCACCTTACCGTTACCCGTTTCCAGTTATCAATCGGTTCCCAATCGATTTCCCGATCGGTTATCGAACCATCTTTCAAACCGTCCCTCAACTTCATCAGTGTCCGCCGATCAATCCCGAAGGCTAATCGATCAATCAATCAATCGATCCCAAACTCTGATATTCACAGACTCTTGCAACCAATCAACTTTGACGATCAACCAACTCCAGCATTCGACCAATCTGCATTCGCTTTGATCAACTTACGGTGACATTTCAACAACTTCAATCATGGCTTTTATCATGTCTTCTGATAGGTAAGTATTTCCTCTATTTGTTTTATTTCTTTCTAGTTATTATTTGTTTTTTATTTCTATTTCTATCACCCCGGATCTTTAGACCGTAGACTTGAGCCCTGAGTCCTTTCTTTACATCTCTGCCCACTATCCAAATCTATAACTCTATCCAGACTCGACCAAAACCCCTAGACCCTGTCCAAACTTGACCTTACTTTGACTAGACCCTGTCCAGACCCTGTCCCGATCCTAACCAAGACCTTATCCTGACTCTACCAGACCTTCTGCAACTCACCTAGACTCTGTCCAAAACTTGCCCCAACTGACGCCGGTCACTACCCCAACCAACGCTGGCACTTTAACCGACATCAGCACTTTCCTAACCGACGCCGGCATTATAGAGACCGACATCAGTGACTACACAGAACAGTTTACTTCATTATCAGGTACACATTTTATTTTTTGTCCTTTATTTCTGTCATTTTATCCTTCATTATATCTACTTCAGTCCAATATTCTACTTTTTTATCAGTGGGTTGATATCCTTCTAGGAAATCTTCATACTTCCGGAATCGTGCATTCGCTTGACAGCCCACCATATCTTTGACTAACATTTTTTCGTGTCTCAGTCTCTTTTCTTCTCAGGTGTCATTCCTCCACAACCAAAGAGGAGAATCTTCCAATGTCTGATTTCGATGTGCACGACTTTATCAGGTATCTTCTAGCCTTGACCATTTCTTTTAGTTTCTTATTTCTTCTTTGAATGTAGAAAGCAATTTTGCATAGAAACATTCTGGCACGCCCGGTGGGACCCTAAGGCCTTCCTTGGGTTCTTTCTTTCTTTCATTCATAGAGGTGCATTAGGTTTCTTCCTTTTTGCCTCCTTTCGTCTCTTCTTAAACGACATCATAAGCAGGAAATAAAAAGAACATTTCTTTCTTTCTTGCACTTTTAGACTAGCTAAAACTCATATTCTTCGACTCTTTCTCCATTCGTCTTCATACGAACAAACATTTTGACTTGGGCATTAAAACACTTTGCATTCATTTCTGTTTGCCTGCATCTCTTAGACCACACATAGTAATTAAACCACATATTGAATTAATCTAGATCACTTGATGTTACACGACCAAACCACTTGCACAAAACAAACATTTTAACTTACCTGAGACAAGGCCCGACTGGGATTTCATCCCCCAACGGATACCTTACCTATCCCGGTGATCTTACTTGGATTTCATCACTAAGGGGAAAGCCAACTCTGTTCTCTGGCAGAGTCTAAACTATAGTGGAAGTATATTTTGGCTAAGCGAAACCAGCTAACCACTGGAATCGTGAAGTGAGGGGAGCTTGCTCCTTAGCACCAGGCCTGTACGGAAGATAACACAGACTTCTTGAGCACCATAACAAAACCCGAAACCATCCATAAACTGCTTCTTCTAGGACCTGACTCAAAATCCAATCTTCCTGTACACACATTCTAAGGCATAAGCCACTATAATCTTAATAATTTACTTCTAGGGTTTTAGGATCTGCTTGTGTCTTCATCCTTTTTTAGTTCTTATCTGCTTGTTTGAGCTTGTGAGGATGTTCTTCCTTGCCTTGAATGGTTCTGACTCATAGCCAAGCCAAGGCTCTAGTCGATCACGCGAGGCATCATCCTCTTCCGTCTACTGAGCCTATAACTAGCCCTATAATGGAGTTCAACTCAGAAACTGAAAGAACTCCTACCAGACCATCTCCGACGCAAACACCTATTATCCCAGAAGGGGACCAAGATTTTGTACGATTCTTGGACCTCAATGTAAAAGCCTTGCAACACTATCTCGTGAATAGCCGAATGCGAGACCCCTTGGGCAATCCAATTTACGGAATGCCGACTTCTTTCCTCGAGACTGCAGCTGTATCAACGGCATCCGTAGTTCAACCCTTAGACACCCAGGCTGTTGCCTCAACCAATGACCAACCTTTTACCAACCATCCAAGTGTGGCCTCTCCCTCCATCACTGGGCCCACTTTCACTGGGGTTTCGGCCCCCTATCAATCTCAACCCACTCAACCACTTTCTACCCCCTTTCAAAACTTGGTCATCTCTATTACGCCTACCCTTACTCCTATCAACACTAGGGTGGCTACCTATCCATTGGCCCATGTCACCTCTAACCAACCTCCCATGACAACATCAAACCTAGCCGTGCCTTTTATCCAACCATCCTTAGTCACCTCTTCTGTCCCTACGACTAGTCATCCGTATGTTGCACCCTTATTGGTACAACTGACTACGTCGTATACCTCTTCTAGCCTCTTTCAAGCGCCTTACAATCTAGGAGGCATTCCACCCGCCAATCCGTCAGTAGATATTATCAAAATGCTGATGGATAAAATGTCCAACCTAGAAACCTCTGTTACCGGCTCACGCAACACTCTCTCGTACGAACAAATTTGCAACGAGCCCATCCATCTTTCTATCCCCATCAAACCATATCCCAGCCAGTGGGAACTTCCTATGTTTTCTCATTTCCAGAGCAAAGAATACCCACAACAACACTTACGGGCGTTCAGACATGCCTGTTACCTTATCGCCCATGACGATGCGTTACTCTTACGCATGTTTCCCATGTCTCTCTCGGGTGCTACACTTGACTGGTACAGCTCTCTTCCCAGCCATTCCATCTTCACGTTCACTCAGCTGGCCCAGCTCTTCCTCGATCATTTCTCCATCAATATCACCAAGAAGGTCTCCATCACAGACCTCTATTCTATCTGCCAGTTTGAGGATGAATCCATTGCTGATTTCGTTGCTTGGTGGAGGGGCCTTATCAATCAAATTTCATTTTCCTTACCTCAGCCTAAGCTTATTGAACTTTTCTCTCAAGCCTGTGCTAGACATATTTCTTCTACCTTGAGGGTTCAGACCTTCCACACTTTTGATGAAGCCTTCACGATGGCTCGTAAACTTGAGTTACGTGCTGTCGAGGAGAATAAGGTCAAGTTGCAGAGCAAGAATCCCAACTCCAAAATCAATGACCCCTCTTCTAAGCCTTCCTCATCCAATCCTAAATCTAAAGCTTCAGCAAATGCTGTGGTTGTTAGATCTTCTTCTTCTTTGCCTTCAACTAATCAACCTGAACCATCCACATCTATGAGTGCCACTCGCCAATTTCAGTAGAGATACATACAGTGACAGTTTACTCCACTTGGAGAATCATACGCGTCTGTGCTAGAAAAACTCGTCAAACAAGGGGCCCTCAATCTCCCTTAGATATGACCACCACCACAATTTGATCCCTCACATGCAATCCCTGCGTGGTATAGGGAAAATGACTTCTGCCACTACCACCGTGTTAAAGGTCATGACACAGGCAACTATAAAACCCTTAAAAACATAATCTAAGACATGTTGGAAAAGGGTGACCTCATCCTCAACAATCCCAATGCCCCTCCTAATCAGGGTATCAATATCTTCAAACAACCATTCCCCAATCATCCACCAACCCAAAACAACGTCCAGACCTTGACTGGCAATACCCACAAACATAATATTCAAACAGTCAATACGGTCTCACCCCTCATTTCTAACCAACCTCAAGAGGTGATTTCATCCATTAGTCCATCACATGTGGACTAACCTCTTTCTCCTGTTAGTTCTCCATCAACTTCTCTCATTTTGGAGGATGCCTCAACCTTACTAGCACCGCCAATTTCACTATCTTCCTTCTTGCTGCCCATGGAGGACCCAACCTTTCCTACTCCTCGACCGCAAGTGGAGGGCACTATCATCCCTGCCCTTTACCCGCTTGAGGAGCTTCATTCTCTAGTTTCTTCTCCACCCACGGAAGAACCTATCTCTCCTTCATCTCCAACCAAAGATGAACCTGTCATGACTTCACCATGCTTTGGGGCTGAAACTACCATACCTTCAGTCCCACAACCGTCGACGTCTTCTCAAGAGCCCAAACTTCATCCTGCATCTTCTCAGCCATTTTCTCGATTAGTGGAGAGACTCGAACTTCTCCCTTCTAGGAAAGTGGAACATCAGGGATTGTGGGACTGTCTCATAACTCTTCAACAAGCCCGTGCCCTCTCATCTCATGCTGCTAGTCCTCCTATGGCAGAACCTCCTAAGACTATCAACAAAAATCAGATTTCTGCCTCTAGACCGTCTACATCTTCATCAACCTCATCAAAACCAAAACCCTCATCTACTCCGCCTAAACCTATTAAGTCACTTGGCGTTCGCCTCGTCTCCAACCTCACTCATCCACAAGTGAAGGTGGACTTAAACCAGACTTCAACAAATAGTAGTCTTCAACCTAAATCACAAAAGACTGCCAAACCATAGAGGTGAACACCTCCTCTTCTATCACCATTACCCTCCATTTTGGGCCTGCATCCTTCAACCCTAACCAGAGTCCTTCCCACTTCAACCTCTAATCAAAACCGGTTGCCTCCTTTGCTTCCTTTACCTACCACTAGCCTACCCTCTCCCAAAAGGGTGGTACCTCTCATGAAGAATGTACCGTCTCTACCTGTCATCGCACCATCAACCCAGAAGGTGGTACAAAAACCCCCTCCAACTTCACCCAAGCAAAAGTCACCGACATCACATACATCGATGAGCACGGACCCTTTAGTGGGCTCATACTCTTTAATCTTGCAATGACTTTTGCAAACTTCTAGCATAACTCTTCCACCCATCAAGCCCTTCCAACCCCTCAGGTGTAAACCCTCCTGGTTCGACGACATGAAGATTTGTTTATATCATCATACACCAGGACACGACACCGAGACTTGTTGTGCCCTCAAGGCTGTCATTCACCGCTATCTAGAGAAAGACACTCTTCTCTTTGAGGACACTTTCGACTGACCCCTGACCTCTTCTCATAACCCTTCAACCTCTTCAAACCCATCCACATCTCGTCAACCGGTTATAACCCCTTCATCACCTTCACCTCCCATCTTTGAAATCAATGCCATTCACATCACCACTAGGTCACAAAAGGACAAGGTGAAAGAAAAAGCTGCCATTCCTTGGACCTACCCTTTTGTCAATCCACCTCAACTGCCTAAGCCTAAGATTTCTATCCTTGGTGCACCTCAACCCTCCTCTTCTTCTTCTTCTTCCAGACCAATCCACGACTCCATGTTAAAACAACTTCACTAGACGCCTATGAAGATGTCCCTCTATGATCTCATCCAAACCTCACCCCAACATCGTCAGGCCCTCATCCAAGCCTTGCAGGCAGCAGAGGTCCAACCCGAGGATCCCCAGCCACTTGCTGCCCTTGTCCACTCCTTAGCCCCTGTTACCTCCATCACATTCAGCGATTCTGAGATTCCCACATCCAACACAGAAGATCAAGATGCTGCCCTCTTCATCACTGCCTATATCGATTGGACACACATTAAATGCATTATGATCGATGGAGGTGCTAGCATCAACATAATCTCCTCCCATGCCTTTGATCAGTTGGCTCTTCCCAAGAATTACGTCTCCAAAACTAACGCAATCTTGCGCTCTTTTAATGACACTACTGCCACGACCATTGGCACAGTCATCCTTCATATTCATGTTGGTCCACGCACAATCCCAGAGCTCTTCTACATCATCAAAGGAGAGTTTCAATACAACATCTTACTGGGTCAACCCTGGATCCGCGCCATGGCCTGTGTCCCCTCCACCCTACACCATTGTGTGAAATTTGAGCATGACAGACAAGTCCACACCATTCCCACTGACCCTTCGCCCTTCAAAACTTGCAACACCACCTACCATCCAAATGATGTCCTCATTCCTATCAAGCCATCAACCCCAACACCACCTCCATCCATGGAAGCTTCGACCAGTTCGCAATAGGCGATCACCCTCATACCTCCCCTTCAAGCGATGACCACAGACCCCATGGAAGATGTCTTCCAAAGACTTTCATTGGGAGAGTATCACTTGCTGGCTTTAGACATGTTCCAAACTCTACAAGAGTATGGACGCCTTCATCACAGCCCTAGCTACAACCATCGGATAGGGATGATCATACCTTATGGTCCCCCTCACCTCCGCACTAACCTCATCTATGGGGGGCTTAATCAAGATCCTACTGATGGTAATCCTCTTTCTTCACCTCAACCTTTCACATCAAATTTCTTGTTTCTTGGCAACCCCAACTTTGCACACACTTACCTTTACAGGTGTGCATGGAAGGGTTTTGGTTTCGGACGCTATAAACAGGGCTCCCATCAGCCTATCCAACCGCTCAATGATGACGACACCAAGAAACGGTATGGTCTAGGATATCACAACCCCACTCAAGACCCTGTAGACCTTTGTCCTGAACCAATCATTGACCAATCTCCTCCACACTCGCCTGTTTTGCCCCCTTCACCTACGGAGTCAGTGGTTTCCATTCCTCCTAGTTTTTTTTTGCATAAACACCATCCACCTGGACTCCTTGACTTATCAGCTCCATGAGGTGTCCAATTCTCTCCCTCTCATTTTTCCCAGCATGATCGAAGATGAGCGACAACCATTCAGACTGTTCATTGCATTGACGATGATGCCATTCTTTCTTACATGGGTGCTGACGATTCTTTCATCCAGCACTCCCTCCCTTTTGAGACCCAGGTTATGTTAAATGAATCAACCATTGACATCAACCTTCCTTCTTTTCATGTTCCTTATGTCTTAAAGATTAGAAAATCTTTAGATGTTTAGGAATAGCTTGACTATACCCAGTTCCTCTCCGACCATAGCAAGGCCTTTGCCTAGACTTACAGTGATATGCCTGGCATTGACCCCACCATCGTTACCCATAACATTGTCACCAAACTAGAGGCTAAGCCTGTCAGGCAAAAGCTTTGAAAGATGCATCCTTGCGTTGCCCTCCTTGTCAAAGAGGAGCTTCAGTGCCTCCTTTCTGTTTCCTTCATCCAGCCCATTGATTATCCATAGTGGGTCTCTAACATCGTCCCATTCACCAAGGCAACTGGGGGGATTCAGATCTACACGGACTATCGTGACCTTAACTTAGCTTGTCCTAAAGATGACCTTCCTCTTCCTAACATTGACCAGCTTGTTGATCTTATGGCCGGCCATGAGATGCTATCTCTTATGGATGGATTTTCAGGATACAATCAAATCCTGATTGCTCTAAAAGATCAGCACAAGACTACTTTCATTACCCCATGGGGGACTTTTTGCTATCGAGTCATGCCTTTCAGCTTGAAAAATGTAGGTGCCACTTATCAGTGTGCCATGACCTACATTTTCCATGCTCTCCTTCACAAAATCATGGAGCACTATGTGGATGACCTGCTCGGCAAGTCCAAACTTCGTCGTGACCATCTGACCATTCTCAAAATCATCTTTTCTCATCTTCTTCAGTACAATGTTCGTCTTAACCCCAAGAAATGTGTCTTTGGGGTCCTCTCTGGCAAGCTTCTCAGCTTCATCATTTCCTTCCGTGGCATCGAGATAGATCCCGCCAAGATTTGCGCTATCCTCGAAATGCCGCCCCCGTCCAATCTCAAGCAGCTTTGCAGTTTGCAAGGCAAGCTCCAGTCCATTCATCATTTCATCTCACAGCTTTCTGACCACTGCCAACCTTTTCATCATCTCCTTAAGAAGGACATCTCTTTTACATGGGATAATTACTGTCAAGAGGCTTTTGAAGCCCTAAAATGCTATCTGGTCTCTCCACCAGTTCTCATTCCACCTAAAGATGACCAACCCTTCTACCTTTATATCTCAGCCACTCATCATTCGTTAGGTGCCATGATCGCGCTCTGAGACGAGCATCATCGTGAGCAAGCAGTCTATTATATCAGCCGAACACTGGTTGACTATGAAACTCAATATACCCATATTGAAAAACTCTGTTTGGCATTAGTCTTTGCTACTACTAAACTTCGCCACTATCTTCGTAGTCACAAAACCTTTGTCATCACCCACACCGACCCTCTCAAGTATATGCACTCCAAGCCATATCGAAATCAACGTATGGCTCGGTGGCTCATGCTGCTTACTGAGTTCGATCTCGAATTCATCCAACAGAAATCTATCAAGGGGCAAACCATCGCTGATTAACTAGTAGATGCCCCTCTTCCTAACAATCAACCTTTGCAGTGTGAGTTTCCTGATGAATCTATCACTACGCTTTCCTCTGATGACACCACCTATCAGATGACTATGTTCTTTGATGGCTCTAAATGTCAACTAGGTGGGGGTGTTGGGGTCATTCTCATCCCACTCGAAGGGGAGCCCATGCCTCTGTCGTTTAAACTCAACTTTGATTGTACCAATAATATGGCCGAATACAAGGCCTTAATTTTGGGACTTCAAACCGCCCTCTCTCTCAACATCAAATCCATCAACATCTTCGGTGACTTGCAGCTCATCATCAATCAGGTCAATGGTTCATACCTCTATAAAAATGAAATTTTGCAAAGGTATAAAAACTGTGCTGACATTCTCCTTACATCTTTCGATCATTACCTCCTACAGACTGTTCCTCGATCCACTAATAAGTTTGTTAACACCATGGCTTCTCTCGCTTCGCATATCCCATCTTCCTCATCTGCATCCAAACTTTTTGTCACGGTGCGTCGTGTGCCGTTGCCTTCATATATCTCTCCTCACATTCATCATGTTAACACTATAGACCCTAGCCCACAAGATGCTTGGTATAAGCAACTTGTAGACTTCTTATCTCTCTCTGTCATTCCTCCCAACCTCTCTAGTAATGCACAACGAGCTTTTATCAAGCGTGCCGCTCACTATATCATGCTAGGGTGTCTTCTCTATAAGCGAGGCTTCGACGGCCTCCTTCTTCGTTGTCTCACCTCCACTGAAGCATCTCAAGCCATTTAGCAAGTCCATGACAGGATTTGTGGTGGACATTTCAGTGGGAATTTGATTGCCAAGTGCATCCTTCGTTTGGGCTATTATTGGCCTACCCTTCATCAAGACTGTAGCGACTATGTTCGGCGTTGCATCAAGTGTCAGCAGCACTCTAACTTGCTTCATCTTCATAGTCATGCCTTACGAATTGCTTAAGATTTCTGGCCTTTTTCTCAGTGGGGTTTAGATCTCATCAGTGAGATTAACCCTCATTCGTCTCTTCGTCATCAATCCATCATCACAGCCACTGAATATTTCACCAAGTGGGTGGAAGCCGTTCCTCTCATCTCCACAAAAGCTGACAAGATCGTCAACTTCATCACCACCCATATCATCTATCGTTTTGGTGTCCCTCATAAAATTATCACCGATAATGGCAAGTCCTTAAAAAACAAGACTGTCTAAAAGCTATGTGACTCATTCGACATTAAACTTAGTTTCTCTTTGCCTTACTACCCACAAACAAATGGGCAGGCTGAGGCTTCCAACAAAATTCTCACCAAAATTCTCATGAAGGTGGTCAGTGACACAGACAGGGATTGGCACATTCACATTCCCTTCGCTTTGTGGGCTTACCGCACTAGCATCTGAACCTCCATGGGTGCTACCCCTTTTTCTCTTGTGTACAGAACAGAGGCTGTCTTACCTCTCAAAGTACAGATCCCGTCTCTCCGCACTTCTCTACATGATATTCTTTCCAACGATGACTTTCATCAAGATTGCTTAGCTCAACTTGAGTTACTTGACGAACGCCGTCTTGCTACCCTTAATCATCTCCATGTCTATCAACATCGCATCAAGTGCACTTATGACAAAAATCTGCGAGAATGAGATTTCAACATCGGAGACCTCATCCTCAAAGAGAATCAACACGTGACCAATATGGATTGAAGTAAACGAGGCAAGTTTGCTCCTAATTGGCTCAGACCTTTTATTATCACGCACAAGTATGGATTAGGGACTTATCATCTATCTTCTCTTGATGGACAACCAGAACTTGAGCCTCTTAATGCATTGCATCTATGACCGTTCTACTGTTAGTCAAGTACTCGTCCACTTGACACTTAAGTTGAGCTCGTCCCTTGAGCAATCCCCTTCCTCTTAGTCCTAATTCCTTTCAACCCAATTCCTCTTAACAATTCTTATAACCCTTTTATGCTGTATGGATGCTTTGTCCTATTAAAAGGGAGCCCTTGACCTTCTATAATCTTGTCCATGACTCACATTTCTATAAAAACAAATCAAGATGTCATAATATCCATGGTCACTATATCAATATCAAAATCAAAAGGCAGACTGCTCCCTCGAAGGATAGCTATACTATCATTACTGTAATTAATAGACTGCTCCCTCGAAGGATAGCTATTCAAAAGCCCTTATATTAAACAAAAATCTAGACCACTCCCTCGAAGGATGGCTATGACTAATCTGGCAATAAACAGCACTATTTTAGAAGCTTCCCACATTGATCAGCTTCACAACTGACCACCAAGCAAATGACATCTCTATGCAAACTTCTCGCATTGATCAGTCTGCACCTCAAAAAAAAAAAAAAAAAAAGGAAAGTCATGGACTTAACTTATAGTTGTCTCAGGGTCTCCTATAAAAAGGGGCAAAGTTATCTCTGCTCTTAAATCAGGTTACCCTTTTTTCTCCTCCTATCACCTGCTCAAGGGACTTCGAGCTCACTTTAATGTCAAAGTGATTTGATTACCGCTCTAACATAACTATGGTCAACGACGTCACGCATAAATGGGGCTCTTGGTTCTCATAACCCCTATCTATTCTATCTTTTTGGTCCTTATCAATGAAAGAGAAATATGCTTCTTACTTCTTCTGCACTTTGGTCACATTCACCTTCATCACTTGTCCATCAACTCGACTCAACTCTCTTTTCAGACCACCCCTATAGCCTATTCCCCCTAGTTTCTATGGACACCAATACACGTGGAAACTATCAACCTGCCGCACTTTATGTTCAGCATAAACCAATACTTGCTGAAGCATAAATAGACCTCAATTCATTTTTAGCATATATCCATCACGAATATGGAATATTTCTAGGGATGAAAGACCTCTTGACCAATGTTGCAGAATACACCATTTGGAAAAGGCTGCAACATCTCTTCTCCTCATCATTTTGTCATAACCAAGACCACTCTATCGACCATTTTGACCCCCTGTCTACTACTTGGACCCTTTGTCTGAACTACATTGGTCTGAGGCCCTATGACCAGGGCTATGTAGGTAGCACTCAGATGACACGACCATCTTCTAGGGTTAGCTCGACCATTCTCATTTGTTCATCTCTCTGCTGGACAAACCTTCTTTCCTTCTTTTAACCATAACCTTGCCCTTGACCATGACCAATGCTATCCGTTTGTCCCTCCCTCCCTTTTAGGGAGAACTACATTGGCCTAAGGCCCTATCACCAGGGCTATGTAGGCAGCACTCAGTTGACATGGGGTCTTCTGAGGTTAGCTCGGCCACATCCTTTCATCCATTCCTCCCCTCAACCACTAACCATTGGAGATCATACCTCTCTCCTCCGACCTCGACCACTTCTAAGACACTATTGCCTTGGTTATTTTTGCATGTATGCTACCTCATGACTGGTTAGCAGAATTGTGCGCAAACCTTTTTGGACCCTCACAAGTATAGGATCACACGTCGATTGATCCGCACTACTTGTGACTTTTTCATGTTTTTAGGGGCACTTCCTGAGCCTAGGATACCTAGAACGCGACGACCCATTTAGAACTTCAGCTTCGATTGAATAACCTGATCAGCAGACGACTAAATGCTAGGGCCCATTTACTTTAATTTTATCACTACTCGACCCTTGACCTGTGACACTTTGACCTAACCATCTCGTGTAATGGTATGCGTACAATCACGCCTTTTGTAGCATTCACCCTCACCCCTTTTTCATCCACTCTTTGTCAAATCAGCACCCGATTCTCAGTTCCCTTCCCTCAACTCCTGCTTTGAGGGGGAATACCTCATCCATAATCAGGGCAATCCACTTCCTATTTTTGTCTTGCAGTTCATTCGAACAACCAACAAGATGAAATCAACCTTATCCCTCACCTGGGGCAATCACTCCTATTTTTGTCTTGCAGTTCATCCAGAACAACCAATAAGACAAAAAGGGGCAAATGTAGACACCTAAATCATGTCAACTCCCTTGGTCATTCCCTATTTTATTCTTCTTCACCTATTTAACCCTTGTCGACCACTTTTCTCACTAGCCTTGACCTTGGCAGCATGTAACAATGAGCACAGAGCTAAAGCTAGACTTTATCCCCATTGTGCCTCTGCCAACAATGGTCGTTACCCAGCCAATGTTGCCGATGTCGGTCACTTATCAGCCAATGTCAGCAATTCTGCCGACGTCGGTCACCTTACTGTTACCCATTTTCAGTTATCAATCGGTTCCCAATCAGTTTCCCGATCGGTTATCGAACCATCTTTCGAACCATCCCTCACCTTCATCAGTGTCCGCCGATCAATCCTGAAGGCTAATCAATCAATCCCGAACTCTGATATTCACAGACTCTTGCAACCAATCAACTTTGATGATCAACCAACTCTAGCATTCGACCAATCTGCATTCACTTTGATCAACTTACGGTGATGTTTCAACAACTTCAATCATGGCTTTTATCATGTCTTCTGACAGGTAAGTATTTCCTCTATTTGTTTTATTTCTTTTTGGTTATTATTTGTTTGTTATTTCTATTTCTATCACCCCAAATCTTTAGACAATAGACCTGAGCCCTGAGTCCTTTCTTTACATCTCTGCCCACTATCCAAATCTATAACTCTATCCAGACTCAACCAAAACCCCTAGACCCTGTCCAAACTTGACCTTACTTCGACTAGACCCTATCCAGACCCTGTCTCGATCCTGACCAAGACCTTATCCCGACTCTACCAGACCTTTTGCAACTCACCTAGACTCTGTCTAGAACTTGCCCCGATCGACGCCGGTCACTACCCCGACCGATGCCGGCACTTTAACCGACGTCGACACTTTCCTAACTGACACTAGTTTTATAGAGACCGACATCGGCGATTGCACAGAATAGTTTACTTCATTATTAGGTACGCGTTTTATTTTCTATCATTTTATCCTTCATTATATCTACTTTAGTCTAATATTCTACTTTTTTATCAGTGGGTTGATATCCTTCTAGGAAATCTTCGTACTTTCGAAATCGGGCATTCGCCTGACAGCCCACCATATCTTTGACTAACGTTTTTCCATGTCTTAGTCTCTTTTCTTCTCAGGTGTCATTCCTCCATAGCCAAAGAGGAGAATCTTCCAACGTCTGATTTCGGTGCGCATGACTTTATCAGGTATCTTCTAGCCTTGACCATTTCTTTTAGTTTCTTATTTCTTCTTTGAATGTAGAAAGTAATTTTGCATAGAAACAAATGGTTAGGAAAATGTTGTTTGAACACATCCATATTTTTATTTTTAGGCACATTAGGGTTATCTAATATGAGATCATCGCTATCAAGCATGTCTTGAATAATTTTCTTGAATGTCTTACAGTTATTAGAATTGTGGCCTTTAGCTCAATGGTAGCCATAAAACTCATCCTTCTTGTACCAAGTTGGAATAGGATGGGAGGGGTCAAACTATATAGGAGGTTTGATTTGAGGAAGGGTTATGACACCTTTTTGCAATAGTTTTTCCAAGATAAATGTATATGACTCCCTAATGGGAGTGTATTGTCTTTGTTCATACCATTTTTGGAATTGCTTGGTTAGATTTTGAGAAGTCAAGGAATTAGGTTGGTTTGTGGATGTGGAAGAAGATGATTTAATGACAACCACATTGGTGGATCCTTTAGATTTTTTGTTAGAAGGAGAAGTTTTAAAAGAGGAGTCATTCAATTTGGAATTAGCTTTCTCACTGCGTAATTTGATTCTACCTTCATCTATAGCCCAAATCTCGAGTTTTTGTGACATTGTAAAGGCCTCATCAAATGTGTAGAAATTTTGTACTCAGAGTGTGGATGATATATGCTTAACACATGCCCTTTTCATCCCCTTATTTGAAAATTTATGTCACCGTGCATCGCTTAACATTACCCTCCTATGTATCAACTAACATCCATTTTATCAAAAATTTGACATCCAACCCACATGACTTATAGTACAAGATACTCATGGATTATCTTTCCTTTTCTATTACCCCTTTTGATCTCTCTAATAATGGGAGACGTGCCTTCATAAAACATGCTGCTCATTACACTATGTTAGGGGGACTTATCTACAAGTGAGGTTTTAATGGTATCCTCCTTAGATGCCTCACTAGTACTAAGAATCCCTTCAATATTAAAGACATCCATGATGGGATTTATGGTGGAAATCTCAATGGTCATGTAGTTATCAAGTGTATCATTTAACTTGGCTATTATTAGACAACACTACATCACGACTATGTTGATTATGTTTGGCATTGTGTCAAATGTCATCAACATGCTAACATCTTTCACATTCTAAGTCATACATTACAAGTCACAAAAGACTTTTGGCTCTTCTCCCAATGGGGCTTGGATATAACTATGGAGATTAACCCTCATTCATCCCTCTATCAATGATCTATTATTAGTACCATTGAGTACTTCACCAAGTGGGTTGAGGCCATTCCTCTCATCTCTACTAAGGCTAAATTTTTTTTTGACTTTATCAACCATCACATCATCTATAATTTTAATATCCCCCATAAAATTATAATAGATAATGAAAAAAATTTCAAAAACAAGATTATCTAAAGTCTTTGTGATACATTTGGAATCAAATTAAGCTTCTCATCATTGTACTATCCATAATTAAATGGGTAGGCAAAAGATTCTAACAAAAAAATTCCAAAATTCTCATGAAGGTAATCAACTATATGGGAAAGTATTGGCACACACACATTCCCTTTGATTTATGGGCTTACCACGCTAGCATTCAAACCCATATGGGTGATACACCTTTTTCCTTGGTGTAAAGGATGGAGGATGTTTGGCCTCTTGAGGTTTAAATTCTGTCTCTTTTTATTTCTCTAAAAGACATACTTACTAATGATGAATTTTTCCAAGAACATTTGTCTCAACTCAAGTTGCCTGATCAACACCGTCTCATATCCCTCAACCACCTCCAAATCTATCAAGATCATATCAAATGTCCATACAATAAAAACCTTAAAGAGTGAGATTTCAATATTGTAGATCTCATCTTAAAATAAAATCAACATGTGATGAACATGGAGAAAATAAAATGGGGTAAGTTTCTCCTAATTGGCTTGGACCCTACATCATAACTCACAAGTATGGCTCAAGAACTTATCACTTGTCTTATCTTAAAGGAAGGCCAAAAGCTAAGCCTTTAAATTATTTACATATATGACCATTATTTTGTTAACTAAGCATCACTTCACCTCATGTTTCACTTGAGCCCATCCTATGACCACCCCTATTACATTCATCTCCCTTCCTCTTAACCCTCACTCCTACACACTTAGTTAACATACGAAGTGTTATGGTTTTTCCCTCCAAGTGGAAAACTCCTAAGCCTCTATAGTCTTGTCCATGACTACAATCAAAAAAATAAAAAATAAAAAATAAATGGGATATGTGACAAGTTATAATCTCTTAGGTCATGATTCTCAGCATAGACTACTCCCTTAAAGGATAGCTACATAACTTCTCTTTGCTACTATCAATAGACTTCTCCCTTAAAGGACATCTATTTACAACTCTAAAACAAATGCTTAGACCACTCCCTTAAAGGATGGCTAGGCCAAGCTTTCTTCTCAAAGGGTAATAAAAATAAAAATATTTTCATAAGGATCAACTTCATATGACCTCAACATATACAAAATTCCATTGTAGGATTCCCACATTGATCAACTTATGCAAAAAAAAAAAAAAAGCAAATATTTAAGTCATAGACTTGCCTATAGTATCTATTAAGTCACCCATAGTAGGGGCATATCATCCCCACTTAAAAGGTTACACTACCCCAACACTTTCACTCATTTTACCATTTTCCTCATACTCTATCAAAGGACTTTGAACTCACTTAAAACAAGGTGAACATGATGCTTCTCTAACAAAAAAAATGGTCCAATGATGTAAGACATGAAAGGAGGCTCATATTCCTGAGCCTATTTATGTTATGATTATGGTCTTTTCTAGTATACGAGCATTTTGGCTCTTTATTTCCCCATCTAAATCACATGTTGATCTCTCTAATGATATGTAAATGTCATACAAACACTATCAAGCCTACTCAATTTATTTTAACCATACACCATCAAAAATATGGACAAATGCTTAAATAAACTAACATTAATAACCTACTCATTTTAATCATACACCATCACAAACATGGAAAAATGTTAACATGAACCTAACAAACCAACTATGTATATACCATCACACATATGGGAAATGCTAGTCTACCTCAACTAACGTGTTCAACATTAACATCAAATTAACATAACATTAAAATAACAATCTACATTAACATCATCATCACAATCATAATAAACTTATCTCAAAATCATAATAAATATACATCTCATATATATACGCTCAACATACATGTACATCAATACATCATTGTAATATTATCTCTCTTAAAATATACATCTCTCATCTTTGGCTCATAGTCTAGTGTACATATAACATATATAAAGATAACAACCTATGACACTCAGAGTCTTTGGGGATATCCACATGGTCATGAAGTAATGTCATCACCACTCTCTGTGCATTTGTGTTTGCATGAGCTAGAAGCTATGGCATGTGTCACTGATCTCTCCTACTCTATAAACTTAGAATACCTCTAAATCTATAAGAACTCTTTGATGGCTCTCTCATAATAATCAATCTCATCAAGGGTAGTGTTATAGCCTACTAGAGATACATTCTATAGTGGTCCTATCACACCTATTGAAGGTTCAGCCTATACTAGTCCCTATGGTGGAAAAAGAGGAGTAACCTAACCTACTACTCTCAAACTATCCCTCTCTATTATTAGTGTAGTAACTTGACCCTATAATACCTTGATCTAGCCCTATAATGTCTTGACCTAGCTCTATAATGTCAGAACCTATCCCTTTAAAACCAATACCTATGTCTAAGCTACATCTCAAACTTGCACTACTACATCCTATCCCTTTATCACTATATCTCAAGCTTTTATAGCTACATCTCTCTCTCACCAAACTCTATAAATTTGGTGGTGGCCTCCTGATCTCAACCATGGGATGTAAACCTATCCACCAAGCCATATATTCTACTATGCACCTTAGATATACTACACCTAGCCCTATTGGTAGCTCCTCAAAATTTGGCCAATTTGTCTCCTATGGAAAGGGTAGGGGTGCCTCTATATCATCCCTCTGATATCAAGGTAAGACAATTGGTACATCTTATAACAAGCCAAATTTCTTCTTTACCTATTCCATGGGTATGATCTCTAGCATATTAGCTCATCTCCCTCTAACCCATAATGAGCTCTATAAGCCAACCAGTTGCTCTACCTATCCTCTAAATGAAGGGTATGTCAAGTAAGGTCTCCACACAATATCTATAGGTATCAATCCCTCTATCATGTGAGTATAAGAATAAATATCATGAACTATGCCATATACTTGAGTCTGGACCATACCGTATATCCACCATCTTAAACCAACCCTAAAACTAGCTAGAATCATGGTAGGTAACCCTAATGGTCATGTCACTATAATATTATCCTATGCTCAATATTGGAGTTAATTCCTAACACATGAACTTATTTCCATCATAGTCTCAACCCCCACAACTCTCTGTATAACTATGACAAAAAAACTAGTCCCCATGTAGATATAGTCCACTGCTCAACCATCTATGCCAGAACACCTGTCAATGCAATTAAGAATATCCCACCATTTGCATTTGGTAATGGATACAATATAATCCCTATCATCATCAAGATGCTCAGCTAATGTTTCTCCTCATCAATAATGTACAATGGTTCATAGGCAAAGCTTGTACAATGATAGGTCACCTCACTAACATGCTCTATAAATAATTCCACCATGTCAATATCATGCTCCTCTTTTAAACATATGAAGAGCTCCTCATGTTGGAGTGATAACCATAAAATCTTGTATACATCTTCCTGGGTAACTATCAACTCTCTAGTCAATAGATGGAAGGTGTTGGTGGTGTGATCCCACCTCTCAATCAATGCTATCATCAAACTCACATTTCATGTGACTCTACAATATCATCTCACTCCCCCTAAAATTACAACCGCCATGTGATCCCACACATCTAGGGTGACCTCCCTCCTCATCTATGCCAACAACATCATTAGGTGATCATGTAGTATCAACTCCATCCTAGCCTATATCCATACACACACAACTCAAGTCACATAATTTCTAATATAATATACTACCACCTTTTTTCCATTCTCTCTGGGAGAACTACATTGGCCTAAATTCTACCATCAGACTATGTAGTTAGCACTCAATTGACATGGGGTATTCTAAGGTTAGCTCAGCCATATACCCACCTAACTATCTAACTTTCTCTCCACTCTCTACCCTAGGCTTCACTTTCTCTCTCTCCACCCTAGGCCCAACTACCTATCATAACTCTAGGCGTCACAGCTTATATCCCTAACCCTTGACCCTATGACATATCATTTAAGCCCTAGGTCTCTTAACATATCTCAACCTACCTTTTTTACCTATTTCCCCTAACACACTTCTAACCATAGCTTAGATATTTTTCCCTAGGCTTTGGGAGAACTACATTAGCCTAAGGTCCTCTACTAGGCTATGTAGGTAGCACTCAATCGACATGGGGTCTTCTGAGGTTAGTTTGGCCATTAGGCTAGTTAACAACTTTAATTAAGGATCTAAATTGACCTTTTCTCCTATTTTTGGGTTATTCATAATCACTAACATTAGTTTTTTATGCCAACATTAGTGCTTGGTGTCGACTGACATCAATAAAAACCTATCAACATCAGCACTTTATTAGCCAACATCAATTGACCCTATCGATGTCAATGATTGGTTCAGCCCTAGGGTTGAATGACCAGTCCCAAAATATTAACTTTTAATAATAAAAACCTACCCCAAATCCCTCCCAAATTAACATAAACCTACACCCCATTTCCGACCCCCTTCAACACTTTTTTTCTACCCAAACTTTAAATTTAGCCTAAACAAACAAACTAACCAAATCAAAAGTTAAAATCAACTCATGGAGACTCTTACATCATCTCTCTATCTCCTTTGGGATGGAATAGATAGCTCTTGTAGTGGTGTACCTCGGAATAGGTCCCCTCCTAGCTTTGGCATCTCACTCGCACTTAGAGCTCTTTTTCTTTATAATCAAATGTTACAAATGAGTTTTGGTGGGCCACCAAACCACTTTTTGTTAATTTTGGTCACCCACCGATATCAATATACCTAATGTAATCCATCAATGTTGGTACTTTTTCCTACTAATAATATCAACCTTGCCTTAAACCATTGATGTTGTCACTATTTACTATTAACATCAGAGATATCATCGATGTCGACACCCTTGAATTAGATTTTCCACAAACAACCACAACTCTTTAGACTCTACCCATAATCTAGGGTAATTTAAGGATTACGTATATATCCATGACCATGAAAACCAACATGGAGATCACATATATCTTCCCAACCATGACAACCACCCTTAGAGATCATGAATATCTCTTCACTCATTAACCCTTTTACACCAACCTTAAATTTCTTGTCTTGACCACTTATGTTATTCCACTATAGTTGGCTATTATACATATACATGTATATTAGGTGTTTTGTATAGTGATCAAGCTCATCCTATTACCTAAAACCTTTTGTGTTTCGTAAGGGCTCTAGCACACATAGACCATTAAAGCTACAACTTTAATTGTTTTAACCTTATCAGCTATCACATACAAGCTATGTTTTAGTTACTTCTATCTGAGTCTTCCTCAACCCTACATGTTCCTAATTTCTTCAATTTTAGCTCATAGTAGTAAATTCACATGCAGTGATAGCATGTTCTCCTCTACTCACACAATTCACTTCTTATCAAACTAGTACATAATTTTGATTTCTCCTCCATTGATTTTCATTTTGAGGGGGGAGGTACCTCATCTAATACCTAGAGCATCTAACACTTATTTTTTTCTTACAAATTACAAGACAAAAAGGGTCAAATATAGACACCAAAATTATGTCACAAACATGCATAAATCTTTATGTCAAAACCCCCCTTGAGCCCTTTTTCAATTGTAAATTAGCCTCCCTAACCCATGCTTTAACCCTTCACACATTTAGTTAATTTAAAATATTTAATTAAGTTAATTAAAAACACCTTATGACACCTTACCTTAACACCTTATCCCAAGACTAATTCTCACTTGATGAGTCCCCCCAAGACTTATTCTCAGCTCAAAAATGAATTCCTAACCATCTATGTCCTTCTTAACCTCCTATTTTGACCATTTATAATGGATACCACACTTGGCATGAGAAATAATATAAAATAGGCAAAAGATATTACTTTCACCTATTCTCATACCACTAACATTGGTTAACCCATGGCTGACATCAGTGGGATCACTGACATTAGTTATATAAGCCAAGTTTTCCAAACTAATGTTTAAGTTAGTATAAATTAGGAAAAATCATTCTTATTTGCATACAAGCTTCTGGCATTCAAGTTTCAATATCATAGCTTATTATTACCTTGCATTAAGTCAACCTAGATTAGGAAACAAGCTCTTAAGAACCAATAACACCTACTTGTTTAGTCTATTTAGGGCATCAGTTTGAAAAGTATGATAGGAGCCATCTATTCAACACATATCATTCAATCACATATGTAGCTAAGTACATCACTTACTATGTGAGTCTTTAAGTAGTTACTTTGTAATTGCTTTATATCTATTGTTCATTACTTTACACATTATTGACTGAACCCCTGTGAAGGAGTTATAAAGCTTCCTCACTTTTTTCACCTTGTTCCAATAACCAAATCTCTGACTAGATCCATCCAAACAATACTCTCTCTCACACAACTCTCCACAACCTTCTAGGCCTAACCAAAACCATTTCCCAAACTTAGAAAAGCCTATTTCAATCTCTTAGGCAATTATTTCCCCTATCAACCTTAGTAGCATAACTAATATCAGTCATATTTCCTCACCGATCTCAATAGCCTAACCGATATCAATCACACCCTTACTGACCTAAATAACCTAAATGACATTGGCCACTATGGGTTTATATTAAACCTTTTAAGACCTGCCCAAACAACTTCCAAAATGCAAACTAAATATACCACATGCACTCTATTACTTTTTTCTACACTTAGGTTATGAATAATGGTAACATTATCTCTTTTATACTCTCTCTTTTCATGTCTTGGTTATTTATTACTCTTTTATCTCTCAATAGTGGACTATCATCTTTAAGTAAGTTTGACACTTCCTATAATAAGTGTGTATCTTGACAACCCACTCATATATCTACTAACAAACATTCTGTGGTAGTACTTTCTTACATGTAGGTAGTCCTCCCCAACCAAAGAGTAGTGCTCATAATGTTTAGATACGGTGCTTAAACTAATCCAAGTTTATTTAATCACTTATCCCTATCCTTCTTTATTTTTCTTTAGACTTGAAATAGACAAATTTTAGTAAAACATGACCTTATGATTGAAAGTACATGCTTTTCAACAAAAGAGTGTCTTGTTTCATATTCTTCTAATGCTTGACTAAACAAGGCTATTATTTTCTCTAAATCCTCATGGTTCTACTGTATAATAATTCCTAAAATGTTATCCATGTTAGAATAGCTCTACAAAATGATGTTTTTTGATAAATTTGGGTTCATGAGCATAGGGGCACTAGTCATGGCTTTCTTAATTTCCTCAAATATCTTTACTCCTTCCTTGTTCTAGCTAAATCTCTAATTTTTCTTTAGCATGGTTGTAAGTAGCCTAGTTAAAGTTGAAAAATATGAGATGTATCTTTTGATATGATTGATCTCCCTTAATAAACTTTGCAAAACTCTTTGTGTTTTGGAAAGTAAAGTGTAATAATTGAGGCTATCCTTTTAGGATCTATGTGTATACAATGTTTTGAAACTATATGTACATGAATCTTAACTTCATGAATTGAGAAGACACTCTTTTTGGGATTCACAGATACCCCAAATTATCTACATCTTTCAAATACTTCTTCAAGGTGAACCATATGCTCACTTGCATTCTTTGAAAACACTGTTATATCATCCAAATAGACCATCACATACCTGTTAAAAATTCCCTAGAATTCCATGTCCATGACTCTATAAAAAGTTTCCCTTGCATTGGATAAACCAAAGGGCATCTTTTTATATGAAAATGTCCCCCAATTTTTGGTGAATCCTGTCTTCAACTCCTTAACCATTATAGCCATCCAACAAGGAATTTTTTTTTGAACTTGTAACAAACTATAAAATATGTTCCATAAAGGTCAATAGATAGTTGTCTTTAAGGTAAGCCTTATTAAAGTCATGAAAGTCAATGCAAAGTCTAATTTCAAAATTCTTTTTCTATACAGGAATGAGGTTTACCACCCAAGTTGAGTTCTTGATTGGAAATATAATAGCTGACTCAATGATCTTATGAAGATCAATTCTCATCAAATGATCTATTTTTAGATTAATAGGCCTTTGTATTTACCTTATTGTCATAATTTCATATTCTATCTCAATAGTGTGTTGAGCTATAATTGGGTAAATTCCATTGAGATCACTATATTTCCATGTAAATACATCAGAAAATACTACACATAACTCAATGAAAGCTTCCTTCTCTAAATAAGTGCATGCCTTTCCCATCTCTAGGTTCTTACTAGGTACAACTTCCAGATTAGCATAGTGTTCTTCCTTTGTTGACAAAGTTGACATCTCTTTCCTTAGCTCATCATAACCACTGAATATGTTTTCAAGTATGACAAATACCTTGGGAGACTTATTTGTTTTTAGTTATGCAATATGATCACCATAATGATGCAAGTATTTTGACCAATTACTTGAGGAAAACATAGCTTTCTCTTATATGTACCTAAAAATTTGATTATCATCTTCAAATAGTTTCTAATTATCATTATTATCTAGGATAAAAGGCCTTAAAATCACCTTAATATGTAACTTGACATTTTCATTTCTTACATCATCTGGGACATTAAATTGTGCCCTAATGGTAATCAACCTATTTGCATGTTTGTTCTTATCTCTTGTTATTGCCTAGATGTTGAAGTCCTAAAAATCTTCAAGTATGTCCCATACCATATGCTTATAATATTTAAGAAATGGGTTCTTACATATATTAATCCCTCTCACTTGGTGAACTGCAAGTTCACTATCACCAAAGATATTTAAGGTGTTGACTTTCATCTTCCTAGCCCATTGCAAACCATGAACTAGTGCCTCATATTTAGTATCATTATTTTAACAACCAAATTTAAAAGTTAATGGATGATAAATAAATTTTTTTGGATAGACAAATAAACATCATACTATCCCCAATACCATTCTTATTCCTTGATCCATCAACGTATAACTGCGAAAGACCATGAATAGACTCATCACCCTTCATCAAGGCTAGAATTAGTGCATATTTCTTATGAAAGAAATAAAAACCAATTCCTTAATCTTCAATTAAATTATAAGTATCATATTCATGTGGGAAAGAGGCCAAATAATCAAGAAACATATCTAAAATCCCATCTAAAGGTGATTCAATTTCCTCTACACTATCTTCTATCACCTCATCTGAGATGAGACAATCGGTGTTCACCAAACTTGGCATATATCATTCCAAATGAAACCATGAAATAGGTTCAAAATGTATGGCTACCTTGGTTGAATATTTAGTCCTGAACATCAGATATGTCTAGTTAGATGATAAGTACCCTCCAATATTTGAGGTAAAGTTCCTTGATAGACATATTGAAAAGTACGGGGGCAAGTCCACCATAACTACATCATATTAAATGGTAACATTTGGAAAATCATGTAGTGTAAACTTTAGATCCTTAATTATTCCTAATATCTTTATTCGTGAACCATCTAATTGCAACACATCCTTAACATTTGGCTCATAGACAAGTGTAATCTTATCTACAATTTTCTTAGGCTTCATAATGTTACTAGCTCCATTGTCCACAAGATATTTATGAACTACGTAGTCACCAATTATCAAAGAGAGGTGAAAGGGAGGAGTCTTACTTGAATTTGACTCAAATTTTTATCCTTTTTCCATTTTATGTGTCTATTTTAATTAATAATTCACTAGCTAGTATAAATTAGTTAGGACAACTCCTTATTTCTCAACTAGTTCTTTAGACACCTTGAGAGCTAAAAGCTCTTAGATGATCATGTCTTTTTTCCTAGAATAGTAAGTTAATCCCACATGCTAAAGCTAACATGAGATATCTTCAGCAAATATATTATGTTTAATGATGCTCCATTAACCTTTGGTTTCACCTTTTGAACCATTGGTTTTTCACATACTAGAGGTATTTGAGGGACCCTTCCATCCTCTACATTCTATTTTTTCTATGTTGTAGGGTCAATAGGTTAATATTTGGTACCCTTGGAAACAACATTAAGAGTAATTAAAGAATTAGTCACATATTAATCCTCATAAATGGATCTTATTTTAGCTCTAGTTATAGCTACAACTTGACCACTTGTACTATTAGTTTCACCACCATGATTAAAAGTAACATAATTATTTATTTTCTAATTTACATTAATAGCATTAGGATGCCGTTGAACTTATTGAACCCCTCATTTGGGTACCATATTTATCTCTTGATAATGATCTCCTTGAAGCAAATAATATTCTTGTGTCATTTGTGGCATAGTAATGTTTTATGGTACCAAAACTTCGTTCTAAACATGATTGAGGTTAGAGGGATACCAATTTGAGTCATACATCATATTATTTTGAATTAGTGTGGGAAAAATATATTTTAAACTTGTTAGTATATTAGGGTCAATAGCTGTATATGGATTAGCTACAACTATAGCTCTTTGTGCTTGGTAAGGTGGTCTATTTTCCCTAAATCCATAGAATGGACAATTTTTATCTCTGAATGACTAATAGGAGGTCTAATTTTGTTGTTAATAAGTCCTACCCTAGTATTGATGTCTTTTACATTGAACTATTTCATTCCCAAAAGACTATAATAGACTTTTTAATTCTCTAATCTCACTAACTAGAAAAGAAGGGGTTGCAACATGGGATTTAGGAAATGGGATGGGAGCTAATGATGGAAACTAGGGAACTTGAGGTGGTGGAGTATATTGAAACTCTAGGAATATAGGCATTAGAGGCCTAGGAGAAACCTTACCAGCGTTTGTCAAAGTATTTTCTACTCTTATGGAAACTTCAAAAGAATTTGGTAAGCTATTACCACCCATGTATTATATCATCACACTAATATCAAAATTGAGGGATTTTAGATAATATCAGAAGGAATATTTATGGGATGGTTTAGTCATTATGGGAATCCTAGTCCATGTCCTTTGGAATCTAAGGTTAAAATGAGACATGAACTCATGGGGAGCTCTATGAATGGTAGTTAATTACTCAACTAATGATAGGTGATCAAACTTATCTTCAACTTACATGAATAAGGCTGCACCTAACTTATCCTAGGTAGTAATTAAATTCAAAGGAATATTTTCATACCACTCCAATACTTTTCCTTTGAAGGAAGAAACAAACAGTCTGATAACCGCATTATCTTGAACAACACTATGAATGAAGCAAAGGTTGGAAACATCCTAGATGTTCTCAATATCAGTTGTTTGATGTTCTCTAGAAAATAATGAGAGGATTTTAAGATTAGATACAATAATATCATAATATTTGGCTATGTTCAATGGACTACCTCTATTGAATGTAACAAACACTTTATTTATGATAGGCATTTGAGTAGGGGGAACTACACTACTTAAAATAATTGTTTGACCATTGGATGAATATTTATTTTGGGGATAAGGTCTTGTCTTATTAAATATTACTATGTTATATTAAATGGGAGGTATCTCAATGAATTCAAGAGGAATACCTTTACTATCTGACCTTGTAGTAACTTTTAGTATGAGAATGTTATCTAGACAATGCAATAAACTTTTCAACTTTAAAGATCTTTAGCTACTGATGATAACATATCTCCTATGATACCATAGATGTTTCTCCTTAGATATGCATTTTATCTTCTCTAGGATAATGGGTCCTATTGGGCATGCCATAACTATGGGTGTTCCTAGGTTACACCCTAGTTAAGAAAAGGGATTGTTCAGGTCCTCTTGATCAAACTAGTCCAACATGGAACTAACCTTAGGTTGTGGCTCACCTAAACATGGGCCAAACATTTAAAAAGGCTAGATTATTTTCTATGTCTATCACCTAAAATATACCTAACACTAAATTTTACTTGGACAAGGGAGAGAGATTGAGAATAATTCATAAAAGCATGTAAAATGAGGAGATGTACCAAATGTTTTGATCCTTCTAATTGTAGAAGTCACACTATAAGACATGTTTAAGACTAAAAAATATCACTTTGTCCCCTCTTTTATTATTTTCACATAGGTATTTCACATAAAAGCATAGATTAGCTATCAACCTAGCATTAGAAAGCTATTATCCACTTCCACACTAACCAATAGACTATGTATGCACTCAGAATGAACTATGAAAACTACCAAAACACTATATAAAGGTGAGAAAACTCACATAAAGGAAAGGAAACTAGATATTCACCTGACCACATCAATGAATTCATGAGAGACACTTCAATTCAGCTTATAAATGGAGTAATTCAATCTTTATTACATCAAATAGGTGTTACAATAAAAATCTTTGGCAGAGTCTAGCCATGCCAAAGAGAGGAATCATATTCAAGGATCAAAAGCTTATATATATAAAATGATGGGAATGAGAGGACCTGGATCAAGATCAATGGCTAGAATTAAAATTCAGAGCTAGGGACTTCAATTGGAGGTTAAAATGTCACCAAGGTTAAACTAGGAACAATGTCTCAATGGGTATATGCTACTATTGGATCTTAGTAAAACCCAATTAGGTAGACATAGTTATAAAATTAAGGTTGTTAATGGTGAATCTCCATTATTAATAAACCCTTGTTGTCATTAAAGCACAACTTAGGAACTCTGGTCAAAGATTTATAACTTGTCAACACCATTTTCCAAAGTTGTAGTATTATTCTATGACTATGCATATAATGAGTTCCCAGCTTCCATGGGGTCCAAAGGTAGGATAGGTATATTTTATACCTAACACAAAGATTAAGAAGGAAGCTATGTGATCTATAAGTATATATTGATATAATAGCTATAGGAAAACTAATAAAAGAGATTGGTTTTCAATATATAGAAGATATCTATGCTCAGATATCAAAATAAGGTAGATATGTGATTAATGAAATAGTCTCATATTTTAATATGATCAAAGATTTGATAAATAGCTAATAAAATTATACATGGTGATGGACCTTTCAGGCCCAAGGGTATGAGAAATTTGTCCTTATGGCTTGAATCATGTGGAAATGGTGTGGATGATAAAAAAAAAGAGAGATAGTGGTTGGAGAAGTAGCTAGAGTGTTGATTTTATTCAGATCTTAAAGATATTTTCTCCAACAAACTTAGTCATGAATCATCATGTAAAAAAAAAAATGTATTCTATTGGATCTCTTAGTCAATGAGAAATATTGAATATTATTAGATCCAAATTAAGGTTCGCTTATTGACAGAAGATTAGTCTTGATTGGAAGAAGGCATACGTACAAAAAAAAATCAATGAACTACCACCATATTTCTTGATCATTAATGACTCCTTCTCTATTGTCCCTTGCATGTTCCCAATCTCTCTCATTCCCATTTTGTGATATATACGAGCTTATAATACTTAAAATGGATCCCTCTCGTAGGCATGACTAGACTCTATCAAGATTAAGCTTTGTAACCTCTTAAGATAAATATAAGAGTATTTTTCATATTTCTTTGTTCTTATATAGTGTGTTAATGTCAATTCAATTTACATATATGGTAGAAATATCTCTCTTCTCAAGTCTTAATATCACCTAGCTACTAATTATCTTTTTATGCACATCATGTTTAGTATTTAGTGTCATTGGATTGAAGCTTGCATGTGGATACACTGATTAGTTAGTGCCTTGAATCAAGACTCTCCATCACTTCCCTCATGTTTTTATCAATTGATGAACCTCTAAACGAAATAATAATGCACAACAGACATTTGGAGTTATAAATCTAGTCCTTTTCTTGTCTCATTAGTGTTTTTAGAAGTTCAAATATAATGGATGAACAATCAATTTAGGTTCATCACCAACATTACATTAGATTTCCCTTTTAGTCATCTTTCTCTCCCTTTTCTACTAATAATTATTAGGTTTTAGTGGAAATTATTTAAATGATACATTAGAGGACCTATCCTTATTAAAAATGCTATAGGTCTGACCCAAGATTAGGTAACACATAGCCTAGGGTCATTCTTATGTCGGACTAGATTTTGCTAGAGGCCCTGGATAATTTTCTACTCAGCTAGAGTAAAATCTAGACCCTGAACTATTTTAGGTTTAGATTACACCCTATATGAGAAGAGGATTGCTCAAGTCCTCTAACTATATCTAGTCTAACATGGGAATGACCCTAGGTTGTGGGTTACCTAATCTTGGGTCAGACCTCTAGGATTTCTAATGAGGCTATCTCCTCTAATGCATCATTTATCTAATTTCCAATAAAACCTACTAATTTTGGGGGGTAAAAGGAGAGAAGGATGATTGAAAAGGAAATATAAGCTAATATTGGTGATGCACCTAAATTGATTATTCATCCACTCTATTTGAACTTTTAAAAACACTAATGAGACAAGAAAAAGCTTGGATGTACAACTCCAAATGTCTATTATACATCAATATTTCATGTAGAGGTTCATTAATTGATTAAAACCTAAGGGAAGTGATGGAGAGGCCTGATTCAAGGCACTAATTAGTTAGTGTATCCATTTTAAAGCTTCAATTAAATGACCTTAAACACTAAACATGACTTTCATAACAAGATAACTATTAGTTAGGTTATATTAGGACTAGACAAGGGAGAGATTTCTACCACATGTACAAATCAAATTGACATCAACACATTATACCAAAATAATGAAATCTAAAAATAGTATTTTATTCATTTCAAGAAGTTATAAAGCTCAATATTGATAGAGTATAGTCAAACCCAAGTGAGGGATGCATTTTAAATATTAGAAGCCTATATATATAGCAAAACGGGAATGAAAGAGAGGGGAGAAATGCCTAGAAGAATGGAGAATGGGTAATTATGATAAATATTTCCAATTCTCTAACAATGATCTAGTTAGCAAGGACCATCATGATAAGACTAATTCTAGAAAATAGCCATAATAATCATATCATTCCCTTTCAATCCATTTTTGTTCTACATTGATGCTACTTATAGTTACAATTGCATAATCAAGTCATTTTCAAGCTAAATTTTAACATTGAAGCCAGTCAAAATAGCTGGGTCAATCTTTTATAATATCCTTTTGATGTTGATATAGTTGTAATAGCTTAATCAATCCTTTTTGATCATGTTTCAATGTGGATAGCTCCTTATTAGTTAATTCTTAGCATGTAATAATGGAGGAAGGGGGTCATAATCATGTCACTAGCTTTGGAGATGAACTCATTGAAATTGGCATGTCTAATTTTATGGCATGCCTTTAAAATATTGGCTTGGGATTAACCTTTACTAAGTTGGATTAAACTTTTAATATTGATCCTTGATCTTGATCTGAGTCTTTGAGATTATGATATTTGTCAGTTTTGCCTTGATCCTTAAGATCCTGCTATTAGTTTGTCTACTTCATGTGATGTATTGATCCTTCTTTATATGAATGAACACAAGCCATACATATTTTTATAGTTACCACATTTTTGATACTCCATAGGAACTCATTCATCCTTGGGATCCTTTAATTATTTGACTCTTACTCACCATCTTTCTTCTCAATATGATTAAATACACACCATTATATCTCTTTAGGCCAACTAGCCTATCAGTCGATATATACCATTGATTCATATTAAATGTACTTCAAATCTTGACACTTGTTAGTATCACATTAATGTTAACCTTTTGACTCAATTCTCATCATTGATATTCTATTCATTATCAAAGGCTCATTGTTAGATCTTTGGTACCCACTGTCACTACAAATTATCTGTTCATCATTGGATCTTGACCTTAGCTCTTAATATTAGGACTCTTGTCACTCTCACGTTAAGCCTAGGAAAATTTTAATTTAAATGGATATTTTCCATAGCTTTATCTTGATGTTCATGTTCTAATTTTTTAAGTTTGAAGGATTATATCTATAGATAAAAATTAAACCAGGGCACCAAACTTGTAGAGCATGTGTTTAGGCATGAAGGAATTTATGTTTGTGTAATATTTTGGCCTAAGAGGCTCTCTCAGTGAATCTATTAAATTAAAAATAAATTTTTGTATTAATTTTTTCATGACATTCAATGATGGTCTAGTTTTCTAAAGTCACCAAATTCACACTTTAATCTTGATTAAATTGTTTCAAAAGCTTGCAACTAACAAGGGATCTTGTCCTAAAGTCCATATGATCTTTGTGGCATTGAATCACTCTTAAATTAGGACATGTATAATCTTATTTTTATATATTGTGCATATTTGGGCTAAAATTGGCGAATATAAACCTCTCTTCAAAGTGCACACATATTAAAACAAGCAAAGGGTTATAAGACTATGCACACTAGCCTATTTTAGATCTTTGTTATTTAGTTATCCCACAAGGGCATTTTAAATTTAAAACCTGAGTATTACCTACCTCAAAGATAAAATTATTCCCTTCAATAGCATCTATCATTTCTTTAAAACCTTTTATGAAGTCTTATTCTCCTTGTGTATTCATCAAACCTTCAATTTGAGCACCTAACCTTATCATGACTACTTAATTGAATGTATGTGATTTATGACAAAATAGTGACCACCTTAACCTTTTTTATGACATTTATAATCAAATAATAAGATTTAAATAGTGATAAAGATAATTTTTACCAAAAAATATATCCTAACTCCACCTATATATACTCTAAAGTCACAAATTTCTCGAAGATGGGCTCTATGAGTTTGACTGTGTGTGGAATATGCATAGGTATGACTATATATGAATATTTTTTCACCCCTATTCACACCATATTATTGGTTTAAAAATAATTAAATAACTATATTTTATGTTTGATATCTTTCCAATGTTCGTTATCTCTTTTTTATCTTTCCTTTTAGGCTTAGTTGGCTATCTTGAATTGTTAACCTCTGTATGACTTTAAGGAGTGACTTGATTGATCTTAAGAGTTTAATACTTTATAAAATATAGTAACATCCTATTAAATCATTTTTAAACTATTTTTAATCCTCATAAATCTATAAAACCCTCAAAAAACTTTTCTTCTTCACCATATTGTACTTATAGATCTCATTGACTTGACACTAGTTTGATCAAAAGGAGGACCTATAGGTTGGAGCCTGTAGGTCAATTTTTTACTACATAGACCACCTAACCATATAATATAACCATTAAAATTTCTAAAGTTTTAAAACATGATATTATATTATATTTGTTTGTGTATCTATGAATCTTATATCAAACATAAGGTGACTTTAAGCTCACCTATCTCACTAAACATTTAACATCACCATGATGGTTGTAAGTGTACATTTGGGCCACTTTATGGATATTATATTGATGAAGGATATGAGTTGAAATTGTTAATTATTAAAATTTTATCCTCCATCATTAACTTTAAAACCATTCCATCATTCACCTTACCATATTTCTTTAAAGACTCTCAAACCTTACACCCTGCCAACATTGGTTGTAGATGAAGATTTTCAAATTAGGAATTATTATGTAACCCTAATTAGTCTAAGAACTTTTTGATTGTTTATATAATTATTAATGAGATTTTTATTAATCATTTTTACTTTAAATACTCATTTTTATCTATCTATAATTATTCACAGTCAAACTCCCTCAATTCGTAAATATGGTAAGTGACATAGAGCCTCATGTAATAGTCAAAGAGTTTTTAATGGTGATATCATCTTATCATTACAATAAATATCATTTAATAAGGTTAAAATAGCCCTATATTTAAATTTTTTATCTCATCCTTCACCTAAGACTGATTGTGTTTTCCCGTGGATGAAATAAGCCTTCTTTCTTTTATTTACTATATAGAGGTAGCCTTCATTTATACTCTCTATGATTTAGGATTTCATATACAACTTTATTGACTTATTAGATAATATTTGAAGTTGAATAAATTTATAATTTTTCTTAGGTTCTCTTAAATAATCATTCCATCCTCTATTAGGTTTGAAACTAAGTTTGCTCCTCAAATAAGCCTGTAGATGTTAGTGGGGCATTGACTATGTCCTTTGAAAATTTGACTATAGATTAGTGTTTTATTGGTTCAATATGTGATAATTTTGTATCTACCTTCAACATAAGACCAAAACCATGTTTTTTTTTTCTACCTTTAAACTCAAAACACATAACTTTCTTAGAAAAGGTAGCTTGACTATGGATTAATGTGATTGTAGGTACTAACACAAATTTGGACCTTGATAAGGTTAAATATGTATCCTATGAAATTTTTATTCTTTAATGAAAAAGGTTTGTATATGCTCCATACCATATTTTTAAACTACACTTATCTTTAATGTCCTTAATTATTACTCTATCTTTGGGTTATGACTGAGTGTGCTTGGTGACATAACTGTAGGTGATATTTATCTATTTAAGTTTAACTCTAGATTAAACTAATGATATTTTAAATAATATATTAGAAGAAACATATCTCAAATCAAGGATTATCAAGATCCATTCACTTCAAAATCTTCATTAAGGTTTGAAGGATAAGTCACTTTGCACTTAATCCATCCATTTTTTGCATGGATGTAGGTAATGGTTGACTATGTGTACGTATTGAGATAGTAAGTAATATTGAGAAGGTTAAAATATTATCTCATAAAACTATTATTCATTAAAGAATAAAAAGGCTATAGCTCAACCTTATTTCATCTAAATACACATGCTTTCTTATCTCTCCAAAAAAGTACTCTCATGAAACACATCTTGACTATATCTCCCTTAGCTGTAGGTGGAAATTTTAATATCTTTGAATGAGTGGTCCAATTTAGCTCCTTCAATTCCTTTGATCCATCTCTTCCATTTCAAAGCTTCCCTAGGATTCATTTTGTGCTCACATCAACTAGGTAGATGTGATCTTAGACCTAGACTAAGCTTTCTCTCTTGAGGGTATCTAAGGCTGAAATATATTATGGGAATAGTGATGACACCTCCTCAATCCTCATAAAACTCTGACCTATTTCTCAATATATTTTCATCTGTAAATTTCTCTACAAAGTGTTAGACTCAGGCCTAAGAACCTAATAGGCATAATATGCCTAATTAGGCCTAAAGAGGCTTCTCTTTGTCCAAAATACCCAATACACTAAGTGAAAACATTGGAAACGTGCCAAAAGAAACATGTTATCACCTTTTCATCTAACTTGATGTTCTCTATCTCTCTTGTATGGAAAACTCCTAGAAAACCTCAAGAGATTACTTGCTAGTAACCTATGAATTACTTCACCATGAAGGTTTTTAACTATTAGAGATGAAACATGTGATACAAAGGATAGAAATTATTTGAATAATATTGAAGGACCTATTCAACCCTTTAAAATTTTATTACATTACTACTTATACTCTAAAGTGTCAAAACTAGATAAAACCTACCTCTTAGGTTTAAAAGGTACTCAAGAGATAGTCAATGGTTTATGAACCCATAGATATTTATTAAACTAAAAGAAACTCCATAATGTTTTTTTGGGACCACTTTACCCACTTAAAGATCTAGGATAGCTAATATGTCAAGATAGATAAGTACAAGACAAAAACCACACCCCTTGATGAGTTGTTCAAGACTGCACTAAAATAGTTTTCACTTGGTATGAAGAACCAAAGGACTAATTTATAAATACCACACTTGGATAATATTTATCATGATTTAATTTAAATTTAGCTCCTTCTAGTAACCTTATGAGGTGATTGAAGCTCCATAATGGCAAGAAACCTATTTCATGCCTAATCTATTGGCAATAGGTTTTCCTTACCTCTACTAGTTCTTATGTTTGGATATGACTATAGAGACATAAGATGAGATATAAGTGACACCATGTATGCCTTCATATGATATCTAAATTTATGTACTAGGTAAAAACCTCAAAAGATTGTTCAACCATGGCTCTAAAAGGCCCAAAAATACATCTTTTTTGTTCCCAAACTCCTCTTTTCCACTCAAAATGACTTGACATGGCCTTAAAAAAGATTAAATGAGTTAAAAAAGCCTTGAAGAGGTGAAAGTAAGTTAAAAATAGTTTTAATTCTCAAAAATACCTTTTTTACTTAAAAAATCTATTTAGAATCTCCTTAATTCATATAATGCACTTTTGAGGGTATTTTGGGCAAACTAGTTTGATTGAGCATAATTTCCAACTTATTAAAATATTTGACAATTTTTAAAAACCTCCTTCCTACCCATAAATGCTCAAACACCCTGGAAACTAGTTAGATCCTTCATTTAGAGCTCAAAAACCCATTTTTGGGCCTTTACCTTAAAGCATCCAAATTTACCTTAAACCGTGCTAAAGCTTTCAAAAGATTCTAAGGACACTGATGTATGCCAATAAAATTGTCTTCTCTCTCTATCATTGGATCACCAAATACAATAGGATCCTGAGAGAGTTCAAAACACCATGATAAGACCCTCTAAGACAGTGCATTACATTATCAAATCATGACTACAAATATACTAGTCAGTAAGGTATAAGGAGTCACTAAATAGAATGAGAGAATGGTAATGTCCACTTAGGATTTTTTTTTATGTAGTCCAATTTTAGCCAACATTTTTAGCGACCTCCTGGAATTTCATGGTTGTCTATGTAAAATACTGTTAGCCTTAGTATCTATTGGGAAAGGGAGTCTCCTCTCTCACTTAACATGTTAATCTAAAGATTATTCTTGGCTATCAACCTTTAGATAACTTATCTCCATAAAAATAACAAATAATAATGTGTTAAAATCACTTAGGGAATGGAAGAAAATAAAATAGAAGGGATGTGCATGAATCACTTAAAGGAAAGCATAAGACTATACAATGTGTATAATTGAAACCTATAAGTACCATCCTCCTAGATAAAATGGGAAGATTTTAGCATCATTCCTTTGTTATGGAAAAGGATGAAAAATACCTTGCTTGTGATGCACCAAACTTGTTGAACTTGGTTTCTTGATTGTTAATATTTTTATCATGCTCTCCAACATATGAATTGGGAGAAACATGTATAAAATGTAGATAAAATCCCTTATTGTTTCAATAATTGCTTGATGCTAGTCTTTATTCTTAGGAAATCTCTCTAAGCTTACATCATGCTGGGTTCTAGGAGAACTTGGAAACTTTTCACTTGATGAATCTTTTGAACATGAAGGTTGACTATCTAGGCTTAGGTAAAAGAGCTCCAGTTCATCCCAAAAGGTAATTTATTATTGGTCACTTATAAGAGAGATAGTCTCAACTTTACCAAGGCTCAATATATAGTATCTATATTTGTATTATTCATTTGTATAGAAGGGAGGCTCACCATGATTTTAAAGCTCTTGATTTGATAAATCTTCTTCAAGCTTAAAGACATCAACACTACCTACAAGTGACACCTCATTCTGAGATTGATTAACTATTGAAAACTAATTATAAACTTCTTCATTTTATTACCTACAACCACTAACAACTCTTTCTCTTCATGATGTAATGTAGGAAAATCTAATTTATCTTCTTAAAGTACCAATTTAAAAATTTAAAAACCATGCCAAATGGACTAATCCACTAAACTATTCATGGTATCCACTTTAAACTCCACTATAGAATAATCCTCAAGTTTGTCAAGAGACTCTAAGAACTTCTCCATGATATACTCAAGGACATACTTTCCATTGTTGGATAATTCATTGATTATTGCTACCAATTTAAAGATTTCATCTTGTTTATTTTCAAGCTCAAACCAACTGAAAGGAAGCTCTTGAAAAAGGCCAACCCCTCCATCATTTTAAACTGATTATTTTACCATGTCTAGAGGAACCTCCTCTTTATTTTTATGGTACTCTATGATTTATTTCCAAGATGGAAAGGTATAATGTTTATCCACCTTCTCATCTTCTTGATCTTGTGTGGGTAAATGAGAAGTTTCTCTCACAAGGGATGGCATAACATAATCAAGATCCATGGCATAAGGTGGCCTCCAATATGAAATGTTCTCAATATCTTAAAGGATAATAGGTAAAACTTGCAAGGACATAGTATCCTCTTTCTTGGTTTATAGTTCTTCATGACTTAGATCTTCTTTCATCTTGGGCTTAGGGTTTTCCTCTAGGTGAGAGAAGGTAACATGGGGTGAAGTTGGTGGGGTTTGCAAATATATTGTCTCTTATTTTCTTAGTTCATTGAGCCTATTTTGATCCTCATATCTCATTAATATATCTTACTAACCTTGGATTAAGATCCTCATCTCCCACAACTCCTTTGTTAAAACATATTGATTCTCTTCTTTAGCTACTACACACATGCCCTTCAATAGTTGTACTAACCTCGTAATATTATGTATGAGATGAAAATGGATCATAATTCTTATCTCTACTCTTATATCCCAATATATCATTACTATTTAATATTTTATCATATTTTGCTTTAGTGCTAGCAATGATATCATAATAGAAATATAGATTTGACAAGGTTGGCTAGAGGGGTAGGTAGGTTCATATGAAGGATAAATAGGCTCACTATAAGGATGTTAGGAATGATTAGATTATTGGTATGGGTAAAAATAAGGCTGGTAGGATTTATTTGGGTAATGATAGGGCTCACCAACCGAATTAGGATAGAATTCTACCCCAAATCTAGCCATAGAGACTCATGAAAGAGACTACATAAAGATAAAACTTACTTAAAGGCTTACTTAGACTATTATAACTAGATTAAATGTTGGATTATCCATAGGTGTTTAGAAACATGCCTCTAAAATTTGATATTTTAATGAAAATGCTAATAATCCTTCTCTTCTTTGGTCCTTTATCAACTTAGTGTCCCACCAGGCATACCAGAAACTTTCATAGTATAGAATTACACCCTGTGAGAGAGTTATTTATGATTTCTCACTCTTGGATACAAAATGTGATCATCCCCAAGATTTTGGGTATCTTTTAATGGGTTTGAACCTTTAGAGAAGGTTGGTTCCTCTTGGTAGATCACCTAAAGTACTAATTTTGACTAGCAAAAGGGTAAAATAGCTACACGAGATAAATGAAATCATACAAAGGGTGATACACCAAATTTAAAGACACTCAAAATTTATTAAAATTAATAATAAGGCACCTCAAAGATAATTATCACTCACATAATCTCTCAAACTAGTCATTTTGCATCAATATATCTAAACTAGGCTCCGTAAACAAGAGATGAAGCATGGAGGAGTATCAAAATTCACACTATACCTTCATTAGTGGTTAAAAGAGAAAAATCATACACCTAGAAACACCTTGAAATGGTATCCATAAAATATTTAGCAAAAAAAAATGTAACAATTAAACATGTAGTTTAGAAAACATAGCGAGGACAAAATGTATCAAGGACAAAAAATTGTTGGATAAAACATACCAAATGGCGTGCTCACACAGAATGTGACACAACTTTCAACCAAAGGTCAAAACTCATTAAATACCATTTTCCTCTATTATTTTTCTTGTAAATTTGGTTCATTACTTTTTTACCATGAAATTCTAACTACTATCACCAAAATGAGCTAGATAATAAATAAATAATGTGTTAATCACTAAAATATCCCAATTATGCTCCTTGTTATATTTATGTGACATTACCAATACTATTACATCTTTTCCTTGCTACATTTTTTCTTCATGATGTTTTTTCATACTATTTTTTACCACTATATATTTTTACTGCTATGTTTTTGGATGCTACATTATCACATAGAGCCCCTTAAACCACCTGTAAAAAGGCAAGAAAGTACAATCACCAAGGAAGAATACTGCTCGACAAGGTAGTCATGAACAAATGAACTAGAACACTTGATGTAGGAAAAGGGATAGTTAATATAATTTTCCTTACTACTTCAAGAGGCTATTGATACAAATTTTGAAGGTTTTTGCCTTGTCAAATGTGATTATCTCTTTAGAATGGAAAGGAAGATGTATATTTAGGAGAAAAGGAAAGGGAGAGGAGAAGAAAGATTTAAAAAATCAATGAATTCTACTCAACCACCCTTCATGGAGATCCAAAAAATAAGATGAATAGGTAGATGAGTCTCAATAACCAATAAACCACTTAAGCATTGATCTCACTTAGCAAATTAACTCTCCAAGGTAAGAAAAAAAGGTCTTAAAGCTCTCCCATTTGTCTAAAAAGGCACTAGAGGAAAAAAATTGCTTTAAGGAAGATGACATCATGCTATATTAACTTTAGAAATGTCTCTAGACATACATAATCTTCATTAAATTATCTAAATTGCTCCTTAACACCCCAAATATCCTCCACTTTACTTCTATTTCCTATCTCCAGTTGGTTTGTAGAAGCAACTTGGAAATATGGCTAGTTACCATGGCATTTGATGCATGTACTAACTTTGAGGGATAACTTTGATTGTGTTTTTTTTCTCAACTCATATTTACTCCTCCAACATATAAAATTCACCAATTAACCTCCATATCCCTTGGACTCCATTAATGGAGGTCTTCAATCTCAATCCATCTTCAACTAGCTATCTTTTAACTTACTTTCAAGGCTATTTTATCACCATGAGATTTGCTTTTGGCCCTGTATAAATATATTAGGCATTTATATCATTCTTATGAGGAAGAAAATGAGGTTCTATTCCAACTTCAAGACATTCAATAATGATGTAAATGTTTGTTAAACCTATAACCATTCACAAGTCTTTATAAAACTTGAGTTTTTGGCCTTTTAGCTCATAAAATCACCCTATAAACCCATATTAAGGGATTTTAGTTCCCTATAATGGTGATTCAAGTCCCATTAAGGTTCCTCTATGTATTTATATAATTTCATCCTTTGAAGACTTAGAAAAATGGACATATTTAGGTGATTTTGGGGCTCCTAATCACCCACACGTGCCAATTTAATATTCAAAATAGGTTTAAAAAAGTGATATTTATAGATTATCCTATATTATTTATTAGTTTTTCAAGTTATTATAGGTCATTTTATTATCTTATCATCTCAAAAACTCAAAGCTAGTCAAAATAAACTCCTTTGGCAGCTCAAACATGCTTACTTTCTTAGTGAATTTTCATAAAGTAAGGACATCAAAACCATAACTTATTAACATGGATATTTATTCCTTATACCAAAATAAACTCCTTTGGCAACTCAAACATGCTTACTTTATTAGTGAATTTTCATAAAGTAAGGACATGAAAACCATAACTTATTAACATGGATATTTATTCCTTATACCCATTAAAATTTCCTTACAATATTTTTTCCCATGTAAAAGGTGTGCAAATATACGTACATAGAGAAGTTTGCTTGTAAAATTTCGTTTACATTCTGGATCTGCTTATAGTCTTAGAAATGGTTCATAAACATCAGATCCTAAACCAACTTCAATACTTAATGTATCTCAATTAAATATTTATCCTGATATAATTTTAAAATCATTTATTCCAATTCCTCCTATGATGAAATATATCAGCTCTAAAATAGGTGGTTCGAATGACTGTCTTGACTACATAGTTTGAGTTAGCTACTTAAGGACAAAAATGAGATTTAGTTTATTTCTCTATTATTGAATAAAACTTCATGGGACATATACCATCCCATTAAACATAATAATGAAGTAACATTTTCTTGATAGAGTCAGTGAGTGCCTTAAGGTAATATAGGCCTTATAGGCCTAAAATAGTCTTTTAGACCCAGTTTAGCCAATTTTGAGTGTTGGAGGTATAAGTGAATTTTAGGATGATATTGGGAACCAAAAAATAATTATAAATTATTTATAATTTATCTATATCCCCTATGAATTCCTTTTACTAAAAAAACTCCACTTTGTCTCCATGGTCTCTCAAGACTACATGTAGGTTTTCTCTATCAATCTGTGTGTATGAAAGTCGGAGGTCTATAAATCCTTCTTCCTTAATGAATAAAATTGAAGTATTTTTAAACTTATAAAACATATTCTTATATTTATCATAATTATTTAATATAATCCTCAAAGTCACCTTATGTTGTGTATGCATTGATTTCACTACCATAGGGTTTTAAATAGTCATAGCTTATCAAATCTTGAAGTTGGGTTTGGTGATATTTATTATTTAACCTAAGGTATCTTCATATCATATCAAATTTATGAATATTTTAAACCTATATTCAAAGTGGATAAATCTTCAAACAAATCTAAAAACAAGCAAAGGGTTGTAAGACTATGCACACATGCCTATTTTAGATCTTTGTTCTTTAGTTATCCCTCAAGGGAATTTTAACTTGAAAACTTGAGTATTAACTAGCTCAAATATAAAATTATGACATTTAATAGCATCTATAAATAATTTAAAACCTTTCATGAAGTCTTATTCTCCTTTTCTATTCATCAAACCTTCAATTTGAGAACCTAGCCTCACCATGACTACTTAACCAACTCTATGTGGTTTGTGACAAAATAATGACCATTTACACCACTATTATGACATTTATAATGTCATATGAATCTTAAAATATTCATTAATACAATTTTTACTAAAATTAATAACTTAACTACACCTTTAGATGCTCCAATGTCACAAATTTCTCCAAGACTAGCTTTATGAGTTTGACTGTGTGTGGACTATGCATAGTATGACTATATATGAATCTCCTTTTTACCCTTGTTCACATAATTTTATTGGTTTAAACATGGTTAAATAAATATATGGTCTATTTTATATCTTTTCAATGTTCATTACTTCATGTTTAGTTTTCCTTTTAGGCTTAGTTTGTTATCTTGAATTGTTAACCTATATATGCCTTTAAGGAGTCACTTGATTGCTCTTAGGAGTTTGAGAATTTATCCAATATAGTAACATATTTTTAAATTATTTTTAAATTTTTTTTAATCCTCATAGATATATAAAAAACACAAACAACTTTCATTTTTCACCATATTGCACTTGTAGATATCATTGACTTGACATTGGTTTAAATAAAAGGAGGACCTACATGTTGGGGCCTATAAGTCACTTTTTAACTACATAAGCCACTTATCTATCTCATATAACTCTTTTCATTGATGATTTTTTCGACCATTATATTACATTATCATTTTTTTATCTATAAATCATGTATCAACCATAAGGTCACTTTTAGTTCACCTATTTCACTAAACATTTCACATCACCATGATGGTTCTAAGTGTGCATTTGGGCCACTATATATATAGTATATTGATGAAGGATATGAGGTGAGTTTTTTCTTATTCAAATTTTATAATCCACCATTCACCTTGAAACCTTTCCATCATTCATCTTACCATACCTATTTAAAGACTCTCAAACCTAACACCTTTCCAATACTAGCTATAGGTGAAGATATTAAAATTAGTAATTGTTATGTAACCCTACGTATTTTAAGAAGCTATTGATTGTTTATGTCATTCTTCATGAGTTTTTAATTCATTATGATATCTTGAAATAGTCATTTGTCTCTCTCTAGAAAATTTCATAGTCAAAATCTCTCAATGCCTAAACACATTAAGTGACTTAGATCCTCATATAATAGTCAAAGAGTTCTTAATGGTGATATATTATTTTAATTACAATAAATATCACTTAAATAGGTATAAAAAAACCACATATTCAATATATTTACCTCATCCTTCACCTAAGGGTGACTGTTTACTTATGGGTGAAATAGGACATATTGGTTTGATGCAATGTATGGAGTTAGTATTCATTTGTAATCTCTGTGCTTTAGGATTTCATATCCCACTTGATTTAATTCTTAGATTATCTTTAAATTTGAATAAATTTATAATTAGGCTCAGGGTCTCTTAAAAAATCATGTCATCCTCCATTAGGTTTGAAACTAAGTTTTCACCTCAAACATGCTTATAGATGGTAGTTTAGCATTGATTGTGTGTCCTTTTAAAATATGGATGTATATTAATGTTTAATTGGTTCACTATGTGAACCTTTTGTATTATACCTTGAATACAAGACCAAAACCATAATTTTTATTGCTATCTTCAAACTTAAAACACAAAATTTTCTTGGAAAAGGCAGCCTAAATATGTTTTAATGTGATTGTATAGACTAAGAAAAATTTGGACCTTAAGAATATTAAATATGTATCTTATGAACTTTTTATTATTTCATTACAAATGTATCCATATTCTCCATAACCTCTTTTGAGACTACGCTCTCCTTTAATGTCCTTAACTACTACTCTATATTTTGCTTATGATTAAGTGTGTCTGGTGACATGACTATAGGTGATATTTATCTATTATAAATTAACTCTATATCAACCCAATGATCCCATTAAGAATATTTTATATGAAACATAGTGATAATCAAGGGTTCTCAAGATCCATTCACTTCAAAATCTTTGGTGAATTTGGAATATTAAGTCACTTTTCACTTAGTCCATCCCTTTTTTGTATGGTTATAGTTAATTGTTAACTATGTGTACAAACTAAGATAATAAGTGATCTTGATAAAGTCAAAATATTGTCTCATGAACCTATTATTCATTCAACAATCAAAAGGATATAGTTAAATATTCTTTCATATAAATATACATGATTTTTTATTTCTCTAAAATAGTATTGTCATGAAACGCATCTTGACTATATCTCCCTTAGTTATAGGTGGATATTCTAACCTCTTAGATTGAGTGGTATGATTTGTCTCCTTTTGTTCCTCTGACCCATCTCTTCCATTTTAAATCTTCCTCAAGATTCATCTTTACCTCTCATTAGTTGGTTAGATGTGTTCTTAGGCCTAGATTAAGCTTTTTCTCTTGAGGTAATATGAGGCTCAAATATATGGTGGGAATAGTGATGATACATCCACAATAATAATAAATATTTGACCTCTTTCTCAATATATATTAATTTATCATTTTCTCTGCAAAGTGTTACACTCAAGCCTAAGAACCTAAATAGGCTTAATGGGTGTAATTAGGCCAAAATCAAGTTCTCTTTATCCAAAAGAGCCAATCCACTCAATAAAGAAAATTAAAAACATTGGAAGCATTCCAAATAAACAAATTATCAAATTTGTATCATAACTAACACTCCCCATCTCTCTTATATGGAAAACTCCCAAAAATCATCAAGAAACTGCTTGCTAGTAACCTATAGATTATTTCACCATGAAGGGTTTTTTACCTCTTTGGGATCACAGATGTGAAATAAAGGATAAAATTATTTTTAATTAGCTTCTATTACCCATGCAAACCTATAATATTTGATTTCATTTCCACTTCTACCCTGAAGGTTTCAAACCAAAGAAAACCTACCTCTTGGGTTTTGAAGGAACTTAAGAGCTAGTTAATAGTTTTATTGTGTTTTGTGAGCATAAAGACAATTATTGAACTAAAATAGATTTAAAAAAATTTATATGGGACCCATTTAACTTCTCAAATATCTAGGAGAGATAAATTGTTATGATAAATAATTACAATACAACCCCCCCTTGATGAGTTGTTCAAGACTGCACTAAAATGATTTTCTCTTAGCATGAAGAACCAGAGGCCTACCTTATAAATCCAAAACTTGGACAATATTTATCAAGATTCAAGAGACCTTTCCTTCCATATATAAACCTTATGAGGTTATTAAATATCCATAATGGTAGGAAACATGTTTAATGCCTAATCTGTAGCCAATAGGTTTTCCTTTCCTCTGTCAGTTCTTATGCTTGGATCTTATAATAGAGGCCTAAGAGGGGATATTATGGACACCATAGATTCCTAAATATGATATCTAATATTTTTTATTGAGAAAAACCCTTAAAAACCTACTCAACCATGGCTCTAAAAGGCCCATACATGCATCCTCTTTCACCCAAACTCCTCTTCTCCACTCTAAATGACCTAAACTGGTCTTAAACATGCCTAAATGAGTAAAACATGCCATGAATATGTGTAAATAAGTCAAAATAAATTTGAATTCTCCAAAAATCCCCTTTTTCACTTAAAATTTTTGCTTAAAAGCTCTTTAAGTCATCTAATACACTTTTGAGGGTATTTTAGGCAAATTGTGCGCATTAGACATCATTTTTGACTTATTATAATATTTAACACATTTTAAAAACCTCCTTTCTACCCATAAATTATCAAACACCTTAGAAACTAGCTATATCCTTTACTTAGAGCCCAAACCCCCATTTTTAGGCCTTTACCTTAAAGTTTCCAAATTTACCTTAAACCTTGCTGAAGCTTTCAAAAGAGTGCAAGGACAGTTATCCATGCCAAGAAAATTTTCTTCTCTATCCATCATTGGACCACCTACTATAATGGGATACTAAGAGAGTTATTAACAACATGAAAATAAAATACAAGATAGTGCATTTCATCATCATGTCATGATGAGAAAGAGACTAATCACTAAGGTGAAAAGAGTCACTAAATGGCTTGAGAGAATAGTAAAGTCCACATAAGATTTTTTTTAATATGTAGGCCAATTTTGGACGACAAGAAAACTAGTCATATTAACTTGTATCAAAGAATTAGAACCTATTAACTTCTTTAGTAACTTATACAAGACTCTTAGGCCTCTTCCAATACTCCACAAGTATCTTTTATTGATATTAGTGCTTTCATACTTCCAAATCTTTGTACAAAGGTCTACAACTGTGCTTTTTAGGCCATTTCCATACACTCTTTCCTTGGGATGTGATATAAATATACCTCATTAAATTTTTAAAGATATGCATATAGGTTATTAAATTAATTTAATGGTCAATCTCACCTATTTGAGGCACTTAGAGGATTGATTACTCCCATTTGGTCATTCTAAGGGTTTAAGGAGGGTTTTAATTAACATGGTTTCTTAAAAATTTCAATAGCCTATATCACTTCAATATAATAAATAATAATAAATTATGTAAGTATGAAGACCTCTCCAACATATTTAAATTCCAATTATCACCATGCAAAACCTCCTATAAGTTCTGAGTTTTAAAAAGTGGTTTCTCGAGCTCTTCATAAGGTAACAAGGGGTTTTGAATGGTCTACAATCTAACTGATTGTTCATACAATTAAAATACATAATCAATTAACTAATTATAGTATTTCTTATTAGGATACCCCTATTATCACCTCTAATGTACATTTACTACCATGGATATCCCCCATGAAGTATTGAGCATCAAAAGTTAGTTTCTTAGGAAAGAAAACTGATCATAAAGACCAACAAAGATATTTTAGGCTTCAAGAGCCTCAAAAAATGAATTTTAATTGGATATAATGGTTACCAATGACTCATTAATACCCATACCATGTGTATAATCATTTTACAATAGGTTCTTACTCTCTAACTTATCCTTAGGCTTGACTTGCTTATACATAGTGTTTGTAGGCAAATTAGTGTTTTTGACCCTAACTATCAAACTTTAGTCATTTATTACTATTTAATATAATTTTAAGGATTTTTATATTCTATAAATAGATTATATAAAACTTTATAAACACATTTATTATTCACATCCCACTCAACACTTGCACAATTGATCCCACTTTCATGAACAGACCTCTATTTAACTCTTTTAAGCCTATCTCATATTTATGCTCAATAATTTTTTTTCCCCATAAGAGGTATAAAGGCCTATACCATGTTATACATAGTTTCTCTCATCATTATAATTACCTCATCATTTAATCAATGGTCAACACCCTTTCATCAACATCACCTAAAATTTGTTTCTAAGTGTCAACGAGGTATACTATAAATTTGAATTAGCTCTTCTCCTCATTGACACTTTAGTGTTTTGGGTGATATAAACATATATATAAAATATATATTTATTATTTATTTACTTATCAATACTCATTTCTCAACAAACACATTCTTTTATTCCTCATTTTCCTATGATAGGCCTATGTGTGTTGATCAAGACTACTTGGTTGCATCATTTGGTCCTAAAGAGGTCCTAGACACTCATGCACCAAAGAGGTTTATATAATTTGAGACATTATAAAATAATTTATTATAATCACTATCAAAACTTGACCCAATATTTTCCATCTATCTTTCACTCTCACTTTTAGGTCTCAATCACACTTATACCACTTTTAGCTCACCTACTCAATGCTAGCCTATAGGTGGTGGTTTAGATTTATTGAATATTATTGTTTCATGTGATCTCCTATAATTAAAATAATTTTAAATTTTATCATGAAATTTCACACACTTAATTTGGATCTCTGATACTCTTATTAATTTGGGTCTGTAACAAGCATGTGCACCTCATTAAGAAAAGACATTTGGTGTGGCTGAGTATACTCTTTCATAAATATCTTTCTCTCATATAAACAAGTCAAAATATTTTATTATACTATATGAAGAATATATTAAATTTATATAATACTTTATATCTCAACCATTTCATTAATTACATGAGTTCATCATGTTATTAGACACAGCTGTACGTGTTCATTTTGAGCATGTACATAGTTGCCTTGTGTGTATCTAAGCATAGTTTTTTTTTCTTTTTTGAGCCTTGATGGTTTATTGATGAGGTTTGAAGAGAATTTATGAATTAAAAACATTATTAATATCTTTTAAATTTTTAAATTCTGAAACTTCTCACAAAATTAGGACTTTACCCCTTCATTCCTCACCTAACACCTACCACCTAGAAAGTGCATAATTCTTGTGAGGGGTTTTAAGATTTTTATGAATTTAGGGGCTAATAAGTGACCTTTCATATAATTATATAGATTAATAGGTAGTGTGATAACCTTTAAAACATTCTCTTAGTATCTTAAAACCTTGAATTCATCAAAACCCCATTACCACCAACTTGAAAATTGATCAAACTAAATATTTCTTGTCATTTGATGGATCACACATGACAAATAGGAATGGAGAATGATGTGTAATATTTTTAAAGACCCATGAGGTATCACCCAACCCACCATTATTCCCTAATCAATCTTAAAGGTGTAAATATAGAGGTAAACTTAGGTTTGTAGAAATGACTAAGACACTACGATCCCTTTACACTCTTAGTGATCATTCATAGAGTTAAGGGGATTGACTAGGAAAATAATTACACAAAGTAGAAGAGCATAAGGACACCCTCATTTCCCAATATATAAAGTCTCCAATCTCTCTCCTATATGTGAACCAATCAAAAACCTAAATGGTTGTTTTGAGATGTTAATGATATCAATAAGAAAAATGAGTAGGTTTGTTTATTGTTTGGCCTTATACCTCTATTTATTTCATGGATTTTGATCTAATAATACCATGGGGACCTCTATGAGAGTTTTCACCTTGCCAACCATTAGAAAAACTCTACACAAGACATCTAAAAACATGTTTTCTTGAATAATTTGACTTTTATAACCCTTGGAGGTGTTGGAGATTGTGAATCAGACTATCCTAAAGTTTTCCCTGACCTATATAGATGTTGAAGAGCATGAAAATAATATTCACAACACTATTTTCCCTTAAAAAACAATAAATACTCATTTTTACATTGGAAAAAAGATGGATGGTATTTATAAATATACTCTAACATTTGAAAATCATTATCAAGATATTCTATATGGATATTATGGTCAAGTACAAGTATTAATACATGTCACAAGTGTTAGATGACTTAAAATGTCATTATCCAATGATAAGATATTCATATTTGTTCATGACTATCAAGTTTCATATTTATAATTGTAAATCATAATGATACTTAATTAGTGTAATACCTTAATTTTATCTAAAATACCTTAAATTCTATAAATTACTTTATAGAATAAAGTAATTAACTTACTAGTTTTCTTCTTTGACCAACTTGGCCTACTTTAGACCATGTTTGTTCTTTGTAGGGTTACCACATTATTTAATTGTCATGCCTCCATATTTTAATGATTTATCACCTATCTTAACTTTTTAAAATTTAAGTCAAACAATACTAAACACAAAATGAAGAGTGTAATCAACTAAAAGTTTTAGTTAGATGCTAAGAGTGTTGCTTGAGTTTCCCTATCCCTAGGCTTGCCATAGACCTATTTTATAACCTTAGACTTGAATTTATATCCATTTAGAATATTTTTCTCACTTAAATATAATCAATACATAGTCCTTGAACTATCACCTATGAACCCAATCCAGCTTTCCCATAATTTTTCCAAAAGTGCCACATTTGGGACACTACAACCACATGATGCTAGTGTCCCTAATTGGGTGCTACTATCCTTATCCCTAATTCTTCCCAAAAATAATTTTTCAAATGTGTGACCATCCTAAGGTTAGCCTAATCTCATTTTATTATCCACACATGTAAAAAAAACCCTATATATGTAAGTCTAATCCACCTCTATTCAATAAATGGAAAATAGATGCAAAATCTATTCAAACCTAAGACAAAGTTATGAAAAATCAAGGTAAATTATCCCCTATTCTACCCTAATTTATACCTACTACCATCTTCAATAACCTTAAGTCTAATTTTCAAGCATTTAAAGGCTCAATCATATTCAAGGCATGCAAGATCACTCTCATTATAGCATTCACTTACATATACATCAAGCACTAGGTGGGAGAACTACATCAAAATTGATCCCTATTCAGAGCATTGGTATGTAGGAAACTCTCTACACATTAGGGTGTTCAAGATGTCCAGCCCATCCTAATAACACACTCAAATATTTATCATATTACACTTTTAAAAAGAACTAGGTTTTACACATCAAATCAAGCTTTACAATTACAATATATATCTATAGGATTCATTCTTAGAGGAATATAACACATAGACATAGGCACAAGTGTTCCCCAAAAAATAGGAATAGTCCCACAAAAAGTAAATCAGCACCACATATTTGAAATTACACATGAATGAATCTATTTCCAAATTGGGTGTTATTATCTAGTGAATAGATGAATATCATAAATGTACTTGTGACACTCATAGCTACTCATATATCCAATTTCAAAACCTAAAACATCTACGATAGTCTATTTTAAACTAAGTATATATTTTTCCTTATTTATTTCTATAATTAGAAATTCAATCAATGTCAAATTCATTTAAAATCAGTAGGTTAATTATTTCAATTTATTTAAATGATTTAGACATCTCAGTACCTTAACCAAACATAGGTAGTTACTCATGTAAAATCTTAAAAGTTTAAATCAAATAGCATGAGGAATGAACAGTTGATCACAAAAAAGGATGACTTGACTTAGCTATGAACTAGACCATCCTAAATGACCTCATAAAATACCAAGGGGAACACACTATATATCATCCTAGACCATTGATGAATAATAAAAGGTCTTCATAATGACCATAAACAAAGGTAAGATCACGTAAGTCAAATTTTTCAAGTGATCCTCATTCAAGTTAGTCAAATTTTGGCTAACATATTTGGTGACCTCCTAGGATTTCATGCCTATTGTGCACTTTCTACCAGATGCTAGTCCATGCATTATATATGGAGTCACCTCAATTAAACACAAATTATGACTTAACCTTTACACCTGACTTCAAACCTCTTGGAATAACTAAAACAATTGATTACCTTCCACAACACAATAAAACAAGAATAAAACACACCAAATCAAGAGACACACACAATGAAATAGTAAGATGAAACATTGTGCTAAAAATCACTTAGAGGAAATAATAAACAAGGAACTACTATGTACAAATAACCTATTATAAATGATCTTCCTAGATCAAAATGGAAACTCTTTGAATCACCTTCATGTGAGGAACAAAGATGGTGAGTAAGCTATTTTTGGAACATTGTGTTTTCTTTATGGGCATCTTCCTTATTTTACAATGTCCTTGGCCTATCCTAAAGTTCACTAACAATAAAAAACATGTCTTCAATAAAGATAAACTCATATTTATCTTTAATTCTTACGTCATACTATTTTCCATCTTTTACCATGTGAGAGACCTCTAAAGTGACTATGTTTCTCATTTTATAAGGGAAGTAGCATTCTTAGCTTCATCTTCCATTAGATCATCAAAATCCATCTCATGTTCATCTTTAAGAGTGTCATATTCACAATACTTTTATATGCTATGTATTTGAAATTTTGGTGATGAATAGTAGGATTTGTTGGCTTCCTAAGAACTTGATACCTCTCACTAACAACTTCCTCTTGTTCTTCTTGAGGTGTTTTCCTACCAAAATTTTAAAAGTCATTAAAATTTTCCATGTAGGACTTCGACATGTCTTCAATTCCTATTTTAACATATTCATGAGATTCAACAAGGTCATAAAACATGGTGCTCTCTTTAAGAGCTTCCTCATGCATGTCTTCATCATGTTCATTATCAAAGACAACAATCTTAGCATCCTCATCAAGGGCTATAGGTTTACCATCCAAAATTTACAAAAATTATTTCTTCCCCAATGGAATATTCTTCTTAATCAATTGAAATCATGTCAATTTAAACTTATATCTTTCCATTTTCCTTAGGTACATTAGACCTATAATCCAAACTTGAACAACAAAGTTCTAATTCCTTCCAAAAATAAAACTCTTCTTCATAATTTCAAGGGATTTAAACCTCACAATCATTATTACCTTATTCACCTTGGGAAATATTCTAAAATTGAAAACCTACTAATTTAGTCAATATAATATCATCATATTGATTTATTCCTTAAAGAGTCAATTCATAATAACCAGATTAATTATCTTCTTATTCTATGGAGATTGAAAACTCATATTCCCATTAAAAGTCTAGATCATCATGCCTCTCTTTTGCCAAACTTGATTTTTCCTCTTATTCATTGACATCAAATCCATACCAACCAATCTAATCCATTTGATAATTTATAAAAATTGAATTGCTTCTTTATTGACAAAGATGGTTACCAATAAGGGTATTTTCATCATATATCCTAAAAACACTTTTATTATAACCTTCTTGAGATTGAATTATAGCTGATTTATCTTCCTTTTCAAAGACCTCCATCTCATCACAAAGTTTTGATGATCTCTCTTTCACATCAAAATTTCCCTCTTCTACATTCAATGCTATTTATTTTCCTTCACAAAAAGAGAGGGTGGGAGGGAAAGAAACATCATTATCTTGCTTAAAACTTACTAGAGTGTCCTTATAAATTATAAATTTTGGAGTAATTATATGATATATGTTTCTTTTATTGCTTAAAATTAAATGGTAGATGAAGGACTTGAGGGAATTGTAGGCTCCCTTTACTTAACTTCCAACACTTTTTCTTTCTCTTTATCTTGAGCTTGCATATGAAGAAACTCCTTCCAACTTAGAAAACATTTTAGTGTGACTTATAAAACCTCGTATCTCTCTTGAATTTGGATGGTCATAGGATAATATTCATTCTCAAGGATTGGGATGGTGTAATTAAGATTCATGGTCTAAGAAGGCCTCCAATATGGAATGGTCTTGGGATCTTGAGGAAGGGTGAATGGGGCTATAATGTACATAGGTTTCTCTTGTGGGGTACAAGTATTCCAACTTATAATATTGGGACTAGTAGACTCATTAATAGATTCATTGCGCTTATTATGATGTTTTATTATAGATTGGAAGAGATTTGGAAGAAAGTATGGTTGAATTGGGATAGGAGAAGGTACATAAGACTGACTGAATTGGGATTTTATCTCCTCCCATCTTATTAACATATCTTATAATAATTGGATCAAGACTCCTATTTTTGGCACCTCATTATTTATGACATATTGGTTTTATTTCTATACCATTGCCCAATTATTCCTTAAAAACTCTAAATAATATCTTAGTTTATTCCTGATATGGATAGGGATTTTTTTTTCAATCTTTATTCTTCTATCAAACTTATTTAATACAATTTTAGAATCTATCATGTTTGATTTGAGTCTCAATAGGGATGTAGTATGGAAATTGTGACTTTGATCAAGTTGTCTATGGGAAAAATTAGGCTACCAAGGCTGATATGATATTAGAGGACTACTTGAGGAGAAGCCATAAATATCATTATCTTGAAAATCTTTATATGAAGGTGTAAAATAATCATTTTTGTTAAATGAGTAATAATACATACCAATTTTATGTTTCTTCAGCACTTGGACTACCAATACTAGCTTTGGTTCACTTGGAGTCACCATTTGTGCTTGAGTTCATGCCTCCAAAGTTTGATGTACTAAAGAATAACACTAAAACCTCTTTAATGGATGAAAACCTATCCCATCAGGCATGAAAAAAACTATTATCACCAAAATTTGCACCCCTAAAGAGGGTGTTCAAGCCTCCTCACTTAAGGTGATACATGGGAATAATCCTAGGTTTTAGGTGACCTAAAAGGTGGGTTTAACTATAAATAAGAGATAAATCCCTTTGATGTATCACTAAGAAATAGTAATGCTACTTTGATTGTAAGGTAAAGGGTTAGATATGATTGAAACCAACCTTACTAAGGAGGTGATGCATGAAAATAATTGACCACTACCAAACATTTATATGTGAAAATAAACCATGAGACTAGTTTGAACATAAATTACTTATAATTTGAATCTCCTACATCCATGTTTCAATGTGAAGGTTATGATAGATGATTGGGATACAATAACTAAGTCAGAGGTCTAAGATGACACTAATGAGTAGATAACCACACTCAACACTTACATCTCACTTGAACACTTCACATGACCTATAAGAGAAACTTTCTAACTATATATAGGTGTTAGAATATGATAATATGCCAATTAAGACTAAGTAAATCACTTAATAAGATCAACTATCCATACATACATACATACTAAGTATATACATAGAAGGAGGTAAACTAAGAAGTCTTTATTGATCAAAGGCATTCATATGAGCATGGATTCATGATACTCATGTTTAATATCCCTTACAAATCCAAATAAGGTTGTATATATCTAAGATAATGATAGAGTGTGAGAAAGGGAGTGTTGAAGAGAGTTATGCCAAGTGTCAAGGCATAGGTTATCAATAAAAATGTTTATAAGAAGGTAGTTATGGATTCCTTAAACAAAATGTGTATACATGAATTGATCTTCTCTTCATCAAGAGTGGAGTATATTAACTCTTTAATTTCTTGGTGACTCATCCACCTCATTATGAAACTACCTATTCTTTTTTTAGGAGTGACAAGTAGCATTCTTGATCATCAATCTAATCTTGAGATACCCTCTACCCTTAGTTTTTACACCTTTCATCTATTTATGAGTCTTCTATACTGATATTTTTGTGATCAACATACCCATTATGTGTTTTGAAACCCATCAAACTCACTACACCTCTCTCCAAAGGATTTTTAATGATATACTAATATTCATTTTCAAGTCTACTTATAGTCACCTAATTGGAATTATTCATGATCTATTAAAGATCTAAAGGGTATCAAATAGTGCTATTAGTAGTGTTATAAGGGGTATCAATCTCTCCATAGTACTCTATGGTTATGAAATTAAGCTTCTCTCTTGCCAACCAAAGAGAATTAATCATTTTATATTGTCTCAAGGACATATAACCCATTACATAATGATATAAAATTTTAGGGTAAACTATCTAAGATGATTATACCTCTTCCCATGATCCACATGTATCTTGAATTGAAATTGGTGCTTTAATATGGCTAGATCCTTACACAAATTTCTACAACTATGCCTTCTATGCCACTTCCATACACTCTCTCCTTGGGATGTGTTACAACTCTACCTCATTAAAGGCCTAGGAGAGGCATAAAGTAAATTCAATCAATTTTAAGGTCAATCTCTCCCATTTGAGGCACTTAGAGGATTCATTTCTCCCATTGGGTCATTTGAGGGTTTCAAAAGTGGTTTCTTACACTCTACACAAGGTAACAAGGTCTTTTGAATGGTTTATCTTCTAACTAATTATTCATACAAGTTAGAGACCTAATAAATGAAATAATGCCTATAGGCTATATTCTATGTTGGTAATGATACAAGATTGATATTTGGCATACCCCCTTAATTCACCCACTATATAAATAAAGGTGTTGGGTGCTTAGCCATGACATAATATAAACCACATGTTTATACTTGGACAAAAGACCAAGTTAGCTTCCCCTTGGTGATGAAATCCAATTAGGTTGGCCTTGGATAGATAATCACTAATCTACTTATTTAAGATTTTATAATTTGATCATGTGTACCTAAAATAGAAAATAGTGAAACTAAATGGTATGTTTAAATCCACCTAATTAGACTATGTGAACTATTCTAAGCCTAAAAGTAACAAGAAATGAAAGTGTGAGCTAATTACTAGCATATAAAGGTTAATTCCAATATTTAAACATAATACAATGTTAATTTAGTTAATAGCGTATGCATAAAATACAGAATAGGGTTGATAATTTTACTTCTATACTATAGAATTAAAAGGTCTAAAAATGAATAGGGTTAATAGGGCTGACCTAATTATCCAAATAGCACATATAATATAGAACTACATCAACAAGGTTAAACTAGTTGACTATATAGGGGTAGTTTTAAATACTACAAAATATGAAAAAGAAAGAATATAAGGAAAGAGAGAAAGGATAAAAAGGAACCTTAATGGGTTTGAAGATGTAGATAAGTGAGATTACTATCAAACAACCTTGGTAAACTCTTTCAAATCATACCAATAGGGTCGATGGGGTAGACGTAGCTTTGTAGAAGCTTGTTGCTGAGTGCCTAAAATGTATTTTTGTTAATAAAACCCTAGTTGAGATTATATATCATTTTGACCCCTTTGAGCATATTTTATAGGCTTGACATAAATATTTTTATCTCAAAGTGTACATTGTGTTTATCTAACATAGTGTAAACTTTGGTCTAAAATATTTATCCATGGTATCCTTTTGTATAAATCTAGAAAACATAGGCATAAACACTTTAGCCTAATGTTTATTTCATGTTTAATAAACATGAAATAAACCTTAGCCTAATAGTTTTAAACCTAAGTCCCACCTTAATAATGTGATAACTTAAATACTAGACATCTTTATAGATCAATAATTCATGTTTTTTCATGGTAGGATGATCTAATGACGTGAATACTCCATGGTCTTTTCAATAGGGTCATGAGAGCTCATGAGATTGATACATGGTAAAAACGCATTCAAGGTAGAATTTAAATATGATCCAATGGTTCATGCTTCATCATGCTCCATGATATAATGGTGTGAAAGAACCAATAAATTTTCAAAGGAATTCAGAAGGCCTGTAGAGGTACCAAGTGGCGTAACCATAGGGGCATAAAACCAAAGATCTAATTCAAAAAAAAGGACCTAAATCATGATCAATAGCTCATGGTCACTTAAAATATTTTAATCTAATGGAGTGAAGAAAACAAGGCATTTTAAATACCAATGACTAGTTCTTAAAGGCATTAATGAAAAATGCCATGAAAGGTCTAGATTGTTACCACATAAGCACCAAATAAAAAAAAATGGAAAAATAAAAGTTCTTGTGGGTTTGAAAATTCAAAATTATAAAGGAAAAGGTCCAAATCAAATCCAAGGAATGTATAATATAGAGTCTAGATATATCTTGACATTAAAGCTCTAAAACCTTAAACCCTACATAAAAGTGACCCAAGCAAACTCAATTGGTTATAATTTGATCCGAAGAGATCTTGAGTATGTTTTTGAGCACAAAATAGCTATCATAGAGACCAATTTATAATATAGGGTAATATTATTTACATGTAGAAACCATGGTATCTCACATGCAATAATGGACAAAAGAGACAAAACTATATTTGCCAATAAGTAACGAAGGTAGGATCTTCAAAGATATTGATCTAGATACTATAGCCCTAAATAATGGTAACAATAATTGGTCTAAAATTTTATTTGATAGGAATGAATTACAACCCATCACCAAGCAGTAATTAATGATTTCTACTATCAATAGAAAATACTATGACCTAGTCATTATTTAGATTAATGGCCTTCACTCTACCACTACCAAGCCTGAGGTACTTCATTGTATAGATATACTTGCTCCCATATTTTTTGATTGTAGGATAGATAATTAGTAGATCATACATGAAAGGACCTCTAAAAAGGTTGCATACATCACCCTTATGGCCTTTAAAACATACTAAAATCTTCCAAATCCCCATGTATACTTTCCATAAATCAAAGAGTGGACTAATAAACTTGACTTGGACACCATCCTCTAGCCATGGTTTATCCAAAGGAACCATGTGTTCAAGTACCTTGAAGGGAGGATTCTCATTAGGCAATTTAGAGAGGGAATTAGGGTAATCATGACCTTAGTAAACTACATGTCAGGATCCCCTTCCACCACATATGTAAACATGACATGTATTTTATATGTATACTTCATTATTGAAAAAAACCTCACCCCCTATTGGAGAACTAATCAGTACTCACCTATCGCACTAGTTTGCTTCCATTAAGAGGAATACTAGTAGTAAATTCTACATGATGTCTTATTTATTTTATGCTCTACTTACTTCCATCAACTTCCCTAGCATCAAGAATTGGTCTCCACAATGTTGAACCACCATTTCCCACCATTACTATAAATTGCACATATTTAAGTATAGGAACCACATGAAAATTATCTATGACTATGTCTACCAAACCATAGTAGAGGTTATTACATGTTTTCCCATACATAGAGTCCATAATTTTATTAAGACATATGTAGAGATGATAGGTGATATATGGTTCTATCCAGACTGCATAGTTATCAAAATTAAGGGAGTCATGTATATAACATATAGATTGCCTATGTACATACCGAGCAAGCTAGTTAAGCAAGAAATTACTTTCCAACTCATTAATGAAGTTGATGGAATTTGTAAGGACAAGAGGAAGGGTCTTCTCCATCCCTTCCCTCTAGTTATTGGAAGGACCAGGTTGAAATATTGGAAGTAGGTAGGAATAATTTCCAAATATAAGGACTTATTTGGGTTTCAATTTGATGAACTCAAAATATGGTACCCTAAGAACATAGTAAGTGGTCATTTGAAGGATTACAAGCTAACCAAACCTATTTCTATGCTAGATCAACTTGATGTTCATGACACTATTTACATTAAGGAAAAGAACGATGAAGAAGTATTGGCCATATCAAAGGGCATAACATCAAGATTGATCATAGGTTAACAAAAGATGTTAAGATAATAAGAGATGCATGGTAGATGCATCCTATCTAATATCACTTCTTGCACCATCTGGGTCATCCCAAGAACAACATTGAGTGGATCATCCACAACCTCAAGGGTAGATTATGCAAAAGAAAGATGAATGAAACCATCCTAAGGAGAAGTTAAAAGAGATATCTAAAGAGGGACCCTGATCCTTATCTTTTTAATAAAGACCACCTTCTCTAGTTGAATATATAGATATGATTTCCTTATAACTAGATGATACAATTGAGGATACCCTCAATGAACTTGCAGAAGCATATGGCATAGATTAATAAGGGGAATAAATTAAAGAAGCTAAAATCCAAGTAGGGGAGCCTGGAGAAGAGAAAGGGAAAGATGTTACTCCTAATTTAGTTCAAGTTTCTCCTAAGGAGAATAGGAAGGAAGAAATGGCATTGGTCCCTATAAGACCCAAAAGACCAAGGTTAACTTTCACACATCTTATTAGTGATATTAAACTATTTAGTGATGAATTCCCCATTCATGGACTAGTCATCCCTGATTGGTTTATTTATGGGAAATTGAAAAATATCCCTTCTCTCTCTAACTCATGGGAACTCATGAAGGATATCAACATAGACATATATTAAGATATCAAGCCATGGGTCAGGGCTATAATGAAGGAATAAGAAGAAAGAAAAATTATTTTCACTCCAAAACTAGATAACAAGAAAATGGATGATCCAAGACCATCAAGAAACACAAGTGTAGAGGTCTTAGAGCCTATAAAATTCATAGGGTCATCCACCACCATGTATTTTAATCTAAAGATAGCTAGATTGGAAAGGGTCACTGCTAAGAAATCCATGGTGGGAGTTGATAAATTCATGTTTTAAAAGGTTGAGCCCTTTATAGGTCTAACCCTAATATGAGAGAAATAACTTGATGAAGCTCCTATCCATGAGGAGGATGTTGAGAGCTTGATTGAGGCTCAATCAGCTCAAGCAAAGGTTAGGATCCAATGGATGAGACAAATAATCCAAAATTTGTAAAGATAAAAGGAAAATTGGAAATAAAAGTCATTTTATCAGTATATGATGCCATGATAGATATGTTTGACACCTCATTCCTTGATATGTTTGGTTCTTTGAGTTTAATAAAGCTAATGAGGATGCCCTAATCTAACAAGGTGAAATAGCCAAGGGTTAATGATAGAATGGCTAAAGGTATAGACCCAAGTAAGGGATCTCATTAACATTCTAATTAGGAAGAAGATTTATAAGTTTAAAAATATTAGCTTAGCTCATTTGAACACCATATTGAGAATAATAGTAGACAAGTTCCAAGGTCTAAGTGCTTGGACAAATAATTAGAGTAGGCTTCTGATGGATGATAAAGGATTAATCATTAAAATTGAGTAGCTATTAAGAACTATGCTAGTAAATTTGATAAAGATGACTACCCTTTGCATCATTGATGATGCTAAATACAAATATAGGGTCACTTTGGTAATGTAATCAATTAGAAGCAAGAGCCAAGGCCAATTTGGTAAAGATAATAGAGGAATCTTGGACATGATCATCACAACTAAGGAGAAAATTATAGAGCTGAGGAACATAAACGAAGTTATGATTAGGGATGATAGAGACTTGGATGACTTGGCTGATCAATAATAAGTCTTCCTCATGAAGCTAGATGTAGACTTGGAGCTCATCAAATACCAACATCAAAAACCAATAGAGATTCTATAAAATCAATAAGGGGACCCTTTAGCATTGGGCCCACCCAGTAGATAATATTTATTTTGTAAAAAAACATTGTAATATTTAGAATAGGAATATTCTTTTGTAAGGCATATGCTACTCTATTTGTATATTGCCCCTAGGGCCATCTAATTATGAAATACAAGTGTATTTTAGAACTTTCTAAGGAAGGAAAAATGTCTTTATATTTTGTATGCATGTATGTTGTAAATGACCAGTCTATCACCTTATCTTTCTATAAAAAGCATGTATCACCATCTTGTAAAGAGAGAAAATTTTGAGAAAATTTTGTATAGTTGAAGCAACTAATATAATCAAGGATGTTTTTTCTCTCAATTGATAGTTTTATGTGTTAAATTTAAATAGTTTATTTGAATTATGGGTTATATTTTCTATTTATAGGGTTTCTAATTTGTGCATATGCTATATTAGTTGAAGGATAGTTGATTTGATTCACTTCATTTTTATTTGTATTCATATGTAAAATATTTATTTGATTAGAGTAGTAAATCTTTAAAAGTAAAATCAGTTCTTACTTGTTATTCTTTACATTATCCTTAGATGTTTATCTAGTATATAGTGAAATCTAAGCTTAGGCTATTTTGTATTATATATTGGTTTGAATTCATACTCAGTTGCAATTGATGATTTATCATAATATTTGAGACTAAGATCAACAATCACTTATTTCTTTTCTACCTTACCCTTCTCTTTGTACTTTTTTTATACTAGATCATTGTAGCTTAAACTTCATTATAAATATACATCTATAATAATTTGTATATTAATTTTGGACCATAATTCACTAAGTTTACATAGATCCTCTATAATTCACATGGAATGGACCATGATGGCTCCCAATCATCACTTACTATAAATTTTGTGGAAAATTAATACATAACTTTGCCACTGTCTCACCATAGGTGACATCAAGTTGCCACAAACTACTACTCATTATATAATTTCTTGGAATTCTAAAATGAGAAGTGCTCTTTGAACACTAAGAACCTCTATGGTGCATTTAGAGACATCAACATGTGTCTTTGTTGGTGCTAAAAGAATGGCCAGGGATCTTTCTGAATTCTTTGAGTTTTTATTAGCCTTAGCATATTTTTGATCTAAGATTAGTGTATATTTGTGTTTTAAGTAAATTATTTACTTATAAGTATAAATATCATTGATCTTTGTAGTTATGGTGTATCTTTATGATTCCTTAGACAAATGCAAAAGTTCTTTGAGATTTGATGCATGATTTTGGTAAATTTAACTTAAAATTAAAAATCTATAGTATTTGAGGTTAGGACATCTTGTTTTGATCAAAGGATAGAATATATTTCTTAGATATTAGTTTATTTTGGACTTATAATTATGAATATAGACCATATTATCATAATCAGATACATCTTTGAACTATTTTAGGAAAATATCAACATCATTTACTATTATTTATGCAATCTTTGAAAAATGAGCTTAATGTGAAGGTTTAATCCTTGTTCCTTATAAATATTATATGGATACATCATATTTAAAACAATATATTCAAAATCAAGCTATAATTTCCAAAGAATTGAACTAGATCACACTCAGAGATAAGGGAGACTTTGCTTGAACTTGAGGTTCACTGAAAGGCTAAGTGTGACAAACATAAATGCAAGAGATCCAAATATTCTAAAACTTCACCTCTTTAAGGTACCTTTGCCTTTAACCTCTATCCAAGTATAGCTTGGTTATGAGAGTCTTCAATCAATGTGCCAGGTGTGGTACATGATCTCCCATATAACCTTGAAAACTATTTGCCTACATTTAGTCCAACTAGTATTACAACTACTAAAGAACACATTAAGTCTTTTTAAGTTTCCTTGAGGTTGATAAATTTTGTGTATGAGGATGTAACTTGTAGTTTATTCCCCTTTACCTTTAAATATGATGCCTATGAATGGTTCTTAAACTTTCTTAATAATTATGTCACTAGTTGGGATGCTTTCACTAATATTTTTATAGATCAATTTGGTAAGATTATCAGTCCTTGTGTTATTTACCAGTATTTCACCACCATTAGAAGGGATGTAGATTATCCTATTAGGTCCTTTAATTTTATATTTAAGAAAATGTATAGCAAGACCATAGAACCTTATAATCCATATGATGTCTTAACTTTAGAAATCTACAAGGATGTAGTAGATCCCATGACCTTTGTATTCTTAAAGAAATCCATGGCAGATCTAACTTCATTAGTAAGAGCATATTATAAGGTAGTAACCATCAATGATCAAATGGAACCCCAGGGACAAATAGCATATTTTTTCCAAACATTAACCTACATATGCCTACTCTGAACATCTTTCCAAACAACAATCAAAACATCCCAGCCTTACATCAACTCCTAAACTTAAATCAATTACCATTGAGTCATGTTGCTCCAAATCAGAACTTAAGGTTCTTAAATCATCCTACTAATGGATTCAATGAAAATGGTTTAAGGGATTTAATACCATCTACTAACAATAACCAGGTACATAATTTTGAGACTCCTAAAAATGAGAATGAATCTATCTTAAAAATGGTCCAAAAGTTGACCATTGATTTTATGTAGCTATAAAATCAAGTTGGAAATACTAATAAAATATCTAGTAGGAAATTTTCATTTCAAATGTATATTAGGATAAATAATAGATTTAAAAATCTTATATTTCATAATAATAAGAATAATGATCCATCTTCTAAAAAGAAGACCATGGACATTAACCTATTTATATTGCATTACCTAATCATTATAGAGTGAATTGTAAATCCAAACATGGTGAAATTGACTACATTGAGTTTTGTAAAGTTTTTGAGGCTTTATAGGAAGAATTAGATACGTTTAAAGTGGTCCCTAAAAGGGAAAGTGGTGCAAGTGCTTCTAGATCCAAATCATCTGATCAAGCCTTCATGGTGGATACTTTTGATTTCTCTTTTAAAGAAGAGAATGAACTTGATGAGATCCCTGAGGAGATCCAAAGCTTTCAATAGTTCTTGAAGAAGACTTATCCCTTAAGGAATAGAGATCAGAGGTATCCCTTAACTACCTTATTGTCTCCAAATAATTTTTGAACTCCTCCAAACACTTCTTCAAATAATAATCTAGATCCACCTAAAGGGAGTACTTCTAAAGCCAATATTGAAATTACTAAGTCTTCTAATAAAATTAGATGTAAATTTTTTGAGGATATTAAGAAAAAAAGACTAATGCCACTTTAAATGAAAATAAGTAGATTACATAGCAAAGGGACCTCCTACTGGAATCTCTATATGATTTAATCATTTTGGGAATATTGGTGTATTATTCCTAATTTAGTTAAGGGTATGAGTTAATTAAACTAGTGAATAAATATGCAATAATTAAGCTACTAATTTGTATAATTTTATTGTAATTTAAACCTTTCTAAAAATGGTAATAGGGGAGAGAAAATAAGACTTAGCTAGAAATAGACTAATACAACTAAGATAGAGTCCATAATTCATTGTGCAAGATTGGGACACTATCCTAAATCAAGATTTGGCCTTCATTTTATGAAAGGATAGGAGCACCAAAATAGGACACCCTATGGTTTTGTTCTATAGTCTTCTTTTACCACTATTTTCTAGGAGACATGATATTTTTGGGTTCTTTTTGTTGTGTCTATGTGAGCTTACCTACAAAATTTTGATTTTTTGATGTTTGTAGAACTCCTTATAGAGTTGATTTAGTCTTGAACCCTAGAATATATTATATTTTTAACAAAATTTAAGAAAGAGGGGGGGGGGGAGTTGTTGTATGTATGATTCACTGAACATGTGTCCACACCCCTTATGTGGGAATATTACCTACATACCATTACTCTAAAGATGGATCAAGTCATATGTAGTTCTCCCACTTGATGCACTTTGTACAATAGTATGTATGAAGAAAAATGCTAAATTAAATGTGATTTAAGTGACTAGGGATTTGTGTAAGGATTTGAATAAGCTTGTAGTAGTATTGGGTGGTTGTATGTAGAGAATAGGGAAGATTTTCTTAATGGTTTTGCTTGTATTATTTCTTGATTTGTAATAATTGCCAACCTGCTTCTAAATAAAATTTAAATGGGTTTTTATAGGGATCTATTGGTCATGGGTTGAATGTACTCATCTTAAGTCAACTAGGAGGATAGGAATTGGAAGATACTAATCATCGGAGGTAAAAATGAACTTAGGAAGGAGCACCAAAAATGGACACCCTAGGATATAATGTTATAGTCCATGTTGGGTGCTATATTCTTGAAGGAATGGGATAGAGGGGGATAGAATCACATTGGAAATGCTACCTGGAGGAGGTGGAACCACTATCTAGAATGCTATAAATGATTGGGAATTAGTGAAAAAGTACCTATGAGGGTCATGAGAGAAAGCAAGAGGGACCTATTGGTTGGGTATCGCAAGCCACACTCAAGTTACAAATTTTCACATTTTATATGACTACATTCCACCACCCCCCTTGCCCCACTTTATTCTAGTGATGCATCAAAGTGAAATACTAATATAAAAGAAAAATAGAAAGTGTACTTTAAATTACCTATAAGGGTGAAGCCTGTGAAGCTATGTGGTGTTGGATGAACATAGAGAGAACACATTGTGAAATGTAAATCTATAAAAAGAGAAAAAATGTATATCAATTTTACTAGATATTCTATATTTAAAATAAAAATGTAAAAATTAGAGTAATAGAGAGAGGAAAAGAAAGGAATGAATACACATCATCAACTATGCAAACCAATAAAAAACTCATTATGTTGTTAAGTGATGTTGGATGATACTGAGTAATGTTGGGTATGTGCTAAACTAAGAGTAATAACATGAATGGAGCTGAGTGCTCAATTATTTGAGAGTGGCTCAAGAATGCAAAGGTTATCCCTTTGGCTCCATTGTTGCCTACTAAGTGAAGCTATGTGATCCTACATGTGTTCATTGATATTTTGATTGTGTGTCTAATCCCTCTAAGTAGGTAGATCAAGAATACAAAGGCTAGCTGCTCCTTTGGATCCATCATTAGCTTGTGAAGTGAAGCTATGAAATGATACTAGTATAAAATGTGTGTCATATGAGATGGCCACTGAATCCCATGAATGCTCTATTATCTAATAATGTGGCATGGATAGCCAAATGTATGATGGAAATTAGGCTACTCGTAGCCACTCCGAAAGGTGGATATTAGGCTTGTATGAAAGTCACTTTGAAATTGGGCACTAGGCTTATATGAAATCCATTCCAAAATGTGGAGGTTAGGCTTATATGAAAGCCACTATGAAATGATGCCAACCACATACAGATGGAATAAGGAAAACAACTACTGAGAATGCCTAGGTAATGTACTAAACTTGGAAAGAAAATAAGCCAAATGTGTTGTCCACATTGCCCCCAATCACTGGTGTCTAAAACATGGATTCTGATCTAGAATTTATACCAACTACCCTATCTAAAAATGGAAGTGAGATCCATCATGTCATGTATGATGCTACCTATATCTAAATTATTTAATAAAAAAATACTAAAATTATTGTATATGAACTGGTCTATATGTACAAAACTATATATAAGCTTACCTTTCTATAAAAATCAATAGTCTACCTTTCTACAAGCACACAAGGCAAGAATCAAGAAGTAAGAAGCATACAAGAGTGGCCAAGGGGAGAAGCAAACAAGGGATATGGGCACATGTCATTAAAACTAGAAGTTAAACATACAAGGCATGTTCATATCCCACATACACAAATAATTGAAATAAGCAATGTTGGAATAAGAGCCACAGGCACATAGAAGGGTACAAGAAAAGGACATTGGAAAATTTCCTAAGGCACATACAGGAATATAAGTAAAGGACATTGGTAAATGTCCTAGGGTACATACAGGAGATGAAATAGAAAATGATAAAATGAATCACATATATCTACACAAAGCAAGAAAGGAAAGCATGTAATATACTGGAAATATAATTGCATCTAACTAATCAAATTAAGAAGTGAAAGGATGAAAGACATGATAATACAAGACTAGGTATATGTTAAGAAATATACAATTGTTATATACTAGCAGAATGTCGATAGAGTAATCCATGTAAGCTAGTAAATAATGTACATCAACATGTTAACTAAAGTGTGTGGTATAGGAATGACATAACTTTAATGTTATGGTCATGTATAAGATTCCATTAGTGGGTATGTATATTGATGTGTGTCTCAAATGTAGAAGTAGGATGACTCCTCAATGGGTACAATGAATCAATCAAGGATCTGGATATCATTATACACACACAAAGAAGATCAAGTGAATCATGGTAATGTAGATAAATTGATAAAAAATAACATAGAAAAAGAAATGTAAGTCTAGCATATAGTAGAAATGTAAATCATGGATAATGCATACAATCAAAATGTTTTTGATGTTTTTGTATTTTTAAATTATTTGAATGTTTTTAGAGGTTATTTAAATAAGCTATATATAATCAATCATGAGAAGACTATGTACAATTAATTTGAAAGGAAACTATATACAAGCAAGATTGGGAGGAAACAATACTAACCAATGAGTCTCATGGGATACTCCCTATCATGGTTTCTTATATCAATGAGAGGGATCATGCATGATCATGAAGTACAATGGAAAGGATAAGATCATGGCTATAAAAGCTATGTATGTTGTAACTACTTCAAAATATTTGTATTGGAAACTAAATGTGGGGTCTCCCTATAACTCTAATAAGTGGATGCAATTATAGGTCTCTTAAGGACCCATCTAGAGTAGGAGAATTTCTCTAAACATGTGCTTTATAAGTAGAGGTCTAAGACCTCAATGATACTACCTGGGTGTGAATACTATAGCTAGAAGTTATCTAGAATTATGAAATTATGGTTGCTCTAAAAGATACCTTTGTGGAAATGTATAAACTCTTTGTTTTGGTGATGGAGACCTCAACTATGTCTAAATTTGAACTAGAAGAAGAACTAAAACTAGCCCAAAACTAAAATTGGTGGTAGAACAAAAACTAATGACTGCAAAATAGTAGATGGCTCTAAAGTGGGGAGTGATAATTCGTATAGAACTCTACCAACTATAACAAACTAATTAGTATGAATGAATTTTTTGCAACTATAAACTATAGAAGGTACTACTCAATGTTTCCAAATCCATGGTTGACCAAGTAACATATCAAAAACTCCTACAGTTGAACAATAGTAAATAGTGTGGCCACATGTGTTGGACCAACTTGTATAGGAATTACAATCTCACTGAATGAACACTATATGTTACCATTAAATCCATTGATAATTATGTCCATCAAGGTAATATCTTTCTTGAAATATCCCAAATTCTACAATAATGTCATAGTTCACATTTTCACACTATATCCATTAACTATGATAACACTATGAATAGGATGAATATGAATATAAGCTCTGTTAAAGAGTACATAATAATTCAAATCATCCTCAACTATCTCCTACTCTAAGAAGGAGATGGAAGATCTATCTATAACTCTAGATTTCTATACACTAATCATGTTTCTCAAAGGATGTGACTCAACTGAAGGTGCCTTATTTATATCTACTAGGGGATATGGATGATATGCATGGTGAACACTTGATGTATCCCTTGTCTCTTATTTAGAATGTTGTGGGAAAGTATCTAAGAAGATTTTCAAAGCTTTATCCTATGTTTGTTTTCATTTAGGAGGCTCAACTAAAGTTCTAACATCAATAACATTACCATCTATCAAATTATTTATCTTGTGTCTTAAATAGATGCATATTTTTGTTATATGGTCTAGTGCCCTATGAAATTCACAAAATTCATGTTGATCATATCCCCATGGAAGAGACCTTGTTGGATTAACTTCTTGAATAAGATGGAGAGTTATGATATTACATTCCAAAAATTGTTGTAAAACTCTAGTTAGAGTAACTTGTAGATTAGTAATGGTTCATCAAGGAGGTTTTGCTAAAAACACACATTAAGGGGGCTCTGAAGCCACATTTACTATAGGTTGATTTTGACATTTGTTATCGTTGACCTTGACTTTATATGGTAATTTTTTGTTACTCTTGTTTGTTGTTTCTGATATACTTGTGTACTTGAGTTTGCCTATTGAAATTAGCTTGACTTCCTTTTCCTTTAGTGTATGACATAACTCAGTGAAGGAAGAAAACCATTTGAACATTATTGACTCATGAAAAGATGGTAGAAGACTTTGTTTGAATAGCTCTTGTAACTCTTGATCAGCTATGGGATAGTCATCTTAGCCAAGATAGTCTTATATCAAAGAACATAATCTATGAGATGCTCATTTGACCTTTGTTTTTATTATAAAACTTGGGCATATGAAACATTTTTACCAATGTTGATATTAAAATAAGCTAGGAACTTGTCAGCTAAAGGATTGAATGCATTGATCAACTAATTTTATATACTATAGAACCATTATAAATCATAATCCTTTAGACTCTATAGAAATAGCTTGGTAAGTAGCTACTCATTTGGCACACAGTCCAAGCATGTTACGTGAAAATCTCTCAAATATGTCTCTAGATCACCTTTTCCATCATATAAATGAAGCTCAAGTTTAATAAAACCTTGTGGTAAGGGTGTAGAAGAAATGTGACATACTAATGGTGTATGCAATAGAGTAAAAGTATCTAGAGTCTGTGTAGGTCTAAATGCACCTTGCTTAAGATGTATCACCTTGGATTGAAGAGATCTTATATCTTATACAAGGGTTACCACATCAAAAGACAAAGATGTACTAGTTGTAAATGGTGGCATAGAGGAAGGTTGGGCTGCTCTAAGGGGTTGTTGAGACATAGTTACCTTCGTAGTGTCATGCGCAACTAGTTACTCTATGGTTTATGAAGATTGACCATTGTTCACTTCTTTTATTCCTCTTGTGGTATTTGAAGCATGTCATCTTGCATGTCAATGTGTTTAGTAATAAGTTCTTAAAGTTCCCTTTTATCAGTTTCATCAAAATCAGTGTGTTGGATCATTATTAATGTAGGAAAACAAATTTAAAAATTATTGATTTTTTTGTAATAATTTGTAGTAAGCAAGGTGATATGGAAAGAAAGTATTGAATATAGCAAATGTAAAGTCCTAAAAATAGAAAACTAAAAAGTGCATAAAAAGGATATGAAGCTCATAAACATGTAAGGGGATACCTCAATAAGCAAATAGGAGCTAGTACATGCAACTAGGATTTTTCATGATTTTTTTTTTTTTTTTTTGAAAATAACTAAGGAATTTTAAAGTTTGAAGTGAATCTTTGAATTAACTATGCAAGTAAAAAATTATAAAATTATTTTAAAATTATTGATTTGAAAGGATATAGTGGATGCAACTAGGATTTGGAAGAAAAATAAATTTCTAAAATTACTATGGAATTTTAAATTTTGATGCTAATTTCTAGGATAAATATGTAGGTAAAAAATCAAAAAAATATTGAAAAAATCTTGATTTTAAAGGACCTAGTGTATGCAACTAGGGTTTGGAAAAAAATAAAATTTTAAAATTAATATGGAATTTTAAAATTTAAATTGAATTTTTTATTTAAAAATCCATGTAAAAAATTATAAAAATATTGTTAAAACTAGCAAGAAATTTACCCTAGGGTTTCTATGGTTTTTATGTACAAACAAAGTAAGTCAGGTTCACCAAATGATTTAATGATTTTTGGAATATTGGTATATTATTCATAGTTTAGTTAATGGTATGAGTTAATTAAATTAGTAAATAAATATGAAATAATTAAGATACTAATTTGTATAATTTGAACCTTTCTTAAAATAGTAATAGGGAAGAGAAAATAGGACTTATATGGAAATGGATTGATATGATTAAGACAAAGTCTAGAATTCACTATGAAGGACTAGGACACTATCATAAATCAAGATCTAGCCTTCATTTTGTGAAAGGATAGGAGAAAAAAAATAGGGAACCTTGGGTTCTAGTTTTATAGTGATCTTTTACATCTATTGTTCAAGAGACATGAGCTTTTTAGGTTTTATTCATTGTGTTCGTGTGAGCCTGCCTATGAAATTTTGACTATTGACTGTTCATACAAATCATTTTATAGATGATTTAGTCTTCAAAATCTAGAATCCATTATGCTTTAGATAAAATTTTGGAAAGAAGGGGTTTAGTGTGTGTAAGATTCACTGAATGTGTACCCTTGTGTGGGTACGCTTCCTATATACCAATACTCCATAGAGGGATCAAGACATATGTAGTTCTTCCACTTGATGGGATTTATACATTAGTGTTTATGAATATGAAAAATACTAAATTGGATGTGTTTGAGGTGACTAGGGATTGGTGTAAGGATTTGACTAAGCTTGTAATAGCATGGGCTCGATGTATGGAAAGATTAAGCAAGATAAAGTATGTTTTTCAACATAATTAAATCAGAATTAGTGGTTTTCACCCTAGAGATTGATAAAGTATGTGACCCCAAGAGTGCTCATGTTGTTATTGGACTATGAAAATTATATTTTGATGGTGCTAGGTACTAGGCTAGATCTAGATTAGGTATTATCTTTATTAACCCCATTTGTGAGAAATATTATGATTCTTACAGACTTCAATTCCCTTTTACTAACAATCTAGTTGAATATGAAGCCCTCATCCTAGGTTTGTAATTTCTTATAAAGAATAAGGTCAAATAACTACTAGTTTATGTGGATTTAGAACTAATGGTCAACAAAGTAAGAAGCAAATATAAATGAAATCTCTCATATCTTAAGAAGTATAAGTTAAAGTTTTGGGATTTTATTGAGTCCTTTGATGCTTTTAGCATTACCTCTATCCCAAAAGAAGAAAACCAAGCTATTGATAAGTTGGCATCTACTACAACCAACCTCATGCCCAACCAAGATTCCCCTATTTTTAGTATTGAGTTGATCCTTTGTCCTTCAATTCTTGATAATGTTAAGCATTTTCAAGTTTTCAAATATGATCAATAATATTAGATTTCATAGCCAATTTTGGATTATTTGATGCTCATATTATTGATGAGGCTAATGGAATTGCATCTAAGGAGGACAAATTTAATGGTAAATCCATTTAGTTGAATGATAAAAATATCCCCAAGGGGATGATTACTTTAGAGAGATTATTTGATCAGGAAAAATTGGCTAAGGTTTCTAAGGTTCCTAAAGTAAGTGGGAAATACTATAATTCTATTTATCTTCATCTCCAAGATCAACCCAAGCTAGTAAATGTTTAAAAAGCCTACAGAAACATTGAGAACAAAAATCCAAAGATCCCCTTACACAATAAGGGGATGTCATAGCATGGTCCTATGATGATTTTAAGATATTTGATCCTAAGTTCATCACTCATACCATCCCTCTCAACTAAAATTGTAAACCATTTAGGTAAAAATAGAGGCCTATAAATCCTATCTTAGAGCCAATGATTTTTAAATAGCTTTTGAGACTACTAGATGTTAGGATAGTCTTCCTCATTAGGCATTCTACATGGGTGGATAATTTGGTGCCAGTCAGGAACAAGAATGGTGAGATTAGTCTATTTATTGATTTTAGGAATTTAAAAAAAGAATCTAAGAAGGACAGTTATCCTCTCCCTTCTCTTGACTAGGTTATTCAAGTTGTCTTAGGTTTAACTATGATGTCTTTTCTTGATGGATTTTTAGGTTATAACCAGATGTTGGTTGACAAAGAAGACAAGATGAAGATATATTTCACCACTAAGTGTGGAACCTTTGAATATAAGATAATGCCATTTGGGATAATAAACATAAGAGCTACATTTAAAAGAGCCATGGACATGCCTTCCAAGACCTAATAGGTAAATGCATCATTATTTATATGGATGATGTAATAGTTTTTATAAAAATAGGGAAGATCACTTCATGTACTTACAATAAGTGTTTGAAAGATGTATAAGGTATGGTATTTTATTAAACCCTAAGAAAAGTGTTTTTTGTGTTACTAAAGGTAAGTTGTTGGGACATGTTATAACCAAGGATGGGATCTCCATAGATTATATAAGGGTAGAGGATATATCCAGAATAAATCCCCTAAATAGTAGGAAAGAGATAAAGTCATTCTTTGTAAGATAAACTTTGTAGAGAAATTTATTTCTAGATTTGCAGAGATTGTCAAACCATTAAATGACATGTTAAAGAAGGATGCCAAGGCACCATGGAATGAATAATCTAGAAAGGCATTCAATGACATTAAGGAAGCTATTAGCCAGGCTCTAGTCTTGATAAGTCTAGAATTTTCAAAGGACTTCTACCTCTATTAATTTTCCTTTGATCATATCATAGTTTCTCTATTGACTTAGAAAGTTGAGGGGTGTGATCAGCCAATAGCTTTTATGAGCCCTAATTTTAAGAATGTTGAGTTAACTTATTCATTGATTAATAAGCAAGCATATGCATTATCGAAGATAGTAAAGAAATTTAGGAATTATATACTTGGAAATAAGGTGCATGCTACTCTACCTAACCTTACCATGAAGATTATGTTAAGCTAGAATGAGCTTAAAGAATGCAAAGGTAAGTAGATGTCAGTTTTGCAAGAGTATGACATAGAAATGAAAATAAAAAAACTAGTAAGGTGCCAAGGTATGATCCAAATGATTGTTAATACCATCCCTAAGTTATTTATTATGCAATTTGATTAGTATAACTTTAAAGCTAGTGATTGGTATGATTTATTATTCATTTTCTAATTAATGGTACCTATCCTACAGAACAGACAAGTGATTAAAAGAGGTCTCTAAGGATAAAATCTACTCATTATCTAATTGATAATAGAGTCTTATATAGAATAAAATTTGAAGGAATCTATTTGAGGTGTGTCTCACAAAAAGAAGCCACCCAAATCATGAATACCTTTCATCAAATGCCGAGTAGTGGACATCCATTTGAGAGAACCATAGACCATAGGTTTATGAAAGTTGGTTATTATTGGCCAACTATTTTTAAGGATGCTCATAGCAATGTTAGAGAATTTCACTCATGTTAAGTCTCTAGCACCAATGAAGCAAAGGTAGTAATGCCTTTATAACCAGTCATGGTTGACAAACCATTTACACAATGGGGGTTGGAATTTGTAGGAGTGCTCAACCCAAATTCATTTGAAGGTTACAAATTGATCCTAACTACCTTAGATTACTATACAAAGTGGGTTAAAGCTATAACCACTAAAAAATGTGAAACAAAAGAAGTGATCAACTTCATGGAGGAGAACATTTGTACTAGATTTGGAACTTAAATCTCTCTAGTGTATGACAATGGGTCTGCATTTTCATCCATAAAGATGACTAAATGGAATTATGATAATGGTATCTGTCTAAAGTTTTCATCCAACTATTATCCCAAAGGGAATGGATTTTTTGAGTCTACTAATAAAATTTTGATGAAAGCAATCAAAGAATCTACTAAAGACAAACCTAAGACTTGGCATAAGTTGGTCAAGTATGCATTTTGGGTAGATAGGATTAGGATTAAATAAACCTCGAAGGCATCACCTTTTATATTGGTGTATGGCCATGAACCCATCTTCTCTATCAATCCTAATTTTCCCATGTATAGATTCATGTGGGAATATATGGAAGAGGGTTAGGAATTAGCAAAATCAAGATTGTTGGACTTAATCCAAATGGAAGATTCAAGAGAGAAAACCTTTGTTGATTTTCATAGACATCAAACCATAGTGAAAATATGGTTTGATAATAGATCAAAGATCAAGGTGTTCAAATAATGGGACCTAGTTCTCCTTTGGGACAAAGTATCTAAGCCTAAGGGAAAACATGAAAAATTCACACATTAATGGATTCGCCCCTATCAGGTTACAAAAACATTGGGGAACAAAACCTTCAAGCTCAAAGATCTACAAGGAGTAGAGTTCACACTACTAACCAATGGATAATATCTCAAGCACTACTTCTCTACTACTCATAAGTTCTTTATGGATTAAACTGTAAGATGGTTATATTTAGTGTAGGTAGGTTAGTTTATTTCAAGTTCTTTCCTTCTTGTCCCTTGTTTGTATATAAGCATGTATATATTTATTTGCTTTCCTTTTCTTTGTTACATTCCTGATTTCTATTGTGTGTTTACTTTGGTTACATTTTTCCTTGACTCTAATAAGTCCTTTGATCAATCATGATGTCAAGGTTAGGTAGTTGTCTTGAAAATTCCCAAAATAAAAAAATGTAGGTGTACCTCATACATATGATGGATATGGTTCTAGGATGAAATCCTAATGTTGTATTTTAAAGAAACTGGTAAAGATCAATGGAATAATCCAATCATTCCATAATAACTTATGCATTATCTTGACCTCAAATTGGTTTTAAGACTATTTACACTTGTAGAGTGAGATCCCAAACTATCATTTTATAGCCTCACTAGCACTTAATCAACATCCTTACTTTGTAAAAGGGTTTTAGCCATAAGTGATTCTCTAAAAATCAAACACTTGACTAAACCTTAAAACCTAGCTATTATAGTTCCCAACCTTGATAAAAGCATAAATATATAAATAAAATACAAAAATTATGACTCCATTCAAAATCAAAAGATTTATGAGCATAGGTGATTCTGATAATCTCTACCAAGGCTATAGATGCCTAGTTGGCAATGGAGAAAGGCTTTGAGTGGATCCAAAGGCATCTCTATCAGGGCTATAGATGCCTAGTTGGTAATAGAGAAATGCCCAAGCCTTCCCTAATAAAAAAATATGGTTATCTAAACATGATCTAAGTTAGTGTTAATGATTAAAGACATGAAACCTGAAAGTTGTTTCTTGAACCCCAAGGTAAATAGTAAGTGGAATCAAAGCACATACATAGTATGGCTATGTCTTGATGTTTGACCCTAATTTTACAAGCACATTATTTGTTTCAACCATAATCTAATCTAGATAGTGATATTGATCAAGAGGAGTGGATGAACAAATTATTTGTCTATGTCAGAGTCTCTAGGTTCTAATATATTGTTATGTTTCCCCCATGAGTCACCATTTCTTGAGGCCAGCACACCCATATTTTTTTAAAATTGGGGCCCGTGAGAAAACATGAAGATTAAACATGAAAACATGGCATGTTAAGATCATTTGTAGAATTTGAAGATCATCCACTTTATCTAAATCAATCTTACTTAGTTATGTTCCACTTTAATTTTATTTAACATTGCTAATAACTAGTCTCCATGGATTTTAGCTATATGTTCCATGGTGTATTTTCCTTAGAATTTCATGTTACAAAATATTGGTAAACCCCTTAGTTTAAATTTCAATACTAGTGGGAGTTCAATTAGTGAGAACCTTTTAAAACCCACTTTGACTTAAGTATAAATTTCATATCTTAAGCTTAGTCATTATTTTTAACATGACTAAAAGTTAGCCTAAAAATTCTAGGTCCCTTTTATTGCTTTTCCCCTTTAAGTTCCTTATATTTATAACTAGGTCTAACATTGGTTTTGTAGGGTCCCATTTAATATTTCCTAGCCTAATCCATTCTATTTATAACTTAGCCTAAAGTTTTAATTATAAGGCCCCATCATATTTATTAATACGAATGAGAACTTAACCTTAACACCTTATCCTAAGTCTTTTATATCACTGTGAATCCTAAATTAACTTCTTTTCATCTTGTAGGATCCAATGACCCTCTCTTTATCATGGTATTTGATCTAATAGAGAAACAAAGGCCTGAGCTTAGATTTAAACAACAAGAATCTTAGAAGATTTAATGATCCATGCTTGATCATGGGAAAATAATCCAATGACATGAAGGCCCCAATAAATTTGTGCCCTTATCCTTCATCAAATGGTTCTCACTTCATTACAAAGACTTGATCAGATAGAAGGATGCACATTTGAAAGGTCAATGGATTATGGAAGGCCTATAAGATTGACGTGAAATATGCTTACATTTGAGGATTAAAAGCAAATGGGTCTTGCCTAAAAAAAATAACCAACCTTGAATAAGATCTTGGATCATGATCCTATAGCTCTCACTTACTCATAGAACATTGATCTAATAGAGTGAATTGAGTCTAAGATCATTAGAAGGTCCATAGAGGTGCCAAGTGGCACTCTCAAATTAAGTCACAAGAATTTGATGAAATTAAATTTGAAATTAATGTGACCATCAGTTGACTTCTGAAAGGACAAATTTGAAACCCCCAAAACCATCAAATTTAAGTCCATAAAATTTTTAAAAATGCCTTAAAATTTGCATTTGTATGACCATCATTCGATGTCTGTGAAGACATATTTGACATCTACAAGACCATTAACTTTAAGATAATGAATTATTCTACTCAGGAGTAGATTACACTCTAAAATGTTGATATAAATATCTTAATGTCCATGTATACTAATGGAATGCCTTAGAAGATGCTTAAACACTAGAAATCTTCAATCTAAAAATATTGAAATTTTCTTATGGTCTAAGTATATGTAACATAAACATAGTCTATATCTATACTTTGAGGTCCCAATTGCATTTTGTTCAAATACTATGAACCTCAAACTATAGACTTATACTAAGTCTTATTTTAAAAGAGTATTTGTTACATAGAACTTAGACTAAGTCTTTCTAACCAAAGGTTTTAGTGTGTTTGTGAATAAAACCCTATTTGACAATAGACCTTTATATCATATTGACCCCTTTGACCACATTTTATAGGCTTGACATAAATATGTTTAGCTCAAAGTGTATATTGTGTTTATCTAACATAACATAAACTTTAGACTCATATATTTAACTGTGGTATCCTTTGTATAAATCTAAAAAACTTATGCATAAACACTTTAGCATAAAGTTTATTTTATGCTTAATAATTATGAAATAAACCTTAACCTAAGAGGTTTAAACCTAAGTCCCACATCAATAATGTGATAACTTAAAGCATGGACATATTTGTAGATCAGTGACTCATGCTTCATCATAGGAGGATGATCCAACGTCATGAAGACCCTATGGACTTTTCAATAGATTCTAGAGAGCCTATGGGATTGATGCCTAGTAAAAGCCCATTCAAGGTAAAACTGATAGATGATCTAATGTTTCATGCTTCATCACACTCCATGATCTAATGACACAAAATCACCAACGAATTTTAAAAATAACTAATAAGGCCCACACAGGTGCCATGTGGAATAACCATAGGGTACTAGAACCAAAGAGCCAATTCACAAACAAGGACCCAAATCAAGATCAATGGTTCACAGTCACTCATAGTATTTTAACCCAATTGAGTGAATAAAATAAGGAATTTTACATACAAATGGCTAGTTCTCAAAGGAATTTATGAAAAATCTCATGAAAGGTCAAGATCATTGCCATTTAAGGACCATATAAGTAGAAATTGACAAACAAAATATCTTGTGGGCTAAAAAATGTGAAAGTATAAAGGTAAATATCTAAATCAAAACTAATGCATGTATAATCCATAGTATGAATATATCCTACCATTAAATCTCTAAAACCCTAAACCCTACATAAAAGTGACCCAAGCAAACTCAATTGGTTATAATTCGATTTGAAGAGAGCTTGATTGTGTTTTTGAGCATAAAAGAAGTACCAAAGAGACTCATTTGAAATATAAGATAAACTAATTTTCAATTGAAAACCATGGTAGATCTTAGGTAATAAGGGAGAGAAGAGATATATCTCTATCTATTAATAGATAATGAATGTAGGATCTTCAAAGACACCAAACTAGATACTACAATCTTCATCAACAACAAGAACTGATATAAACTTTTCTTCATCATGGATGAATTATAATCCATCACCAAGGAAGAATAAAGGATTGTTATTTCCAACAAAAAATACTATCACCTAGTCATTGTTTAGATGGATGGGCTTGACTCTGCTATTAAGAATCCTGAGTTACTTCATTGTATAGATATCTTAATTCATGTATTTATTTATGATATGATGGATAATGACTAGATCATCCATGAAAGGACCTATAAGAAGGTTTTATACATCTCCTTTTGAAACATACTACAATATTCTCAATCCCCATGTAGACTTTCCCCAAATCAAAGAGTGGACCAACAAGCATGTCCTAGACACCATCGTTTGACCATGGTTGCTCCAAGGGAACCATGTGTTTAGGGACCTTGAATGGAGGATTCCTATTTTATAATTTAGAGAGGGAATTAGGGTAATCATTACCCTATTAAACCAAGTGTTAGGATCCCCTTGCACTACATATGTAAACATGACCTGGGTTTCATATGTATACTTCATGATTGAATAAAAGCTCGCCTCCTTTTGGAGCACTAATTAGTACTCACCTAGGGTGCCAATTTGTTTCCATTAAGAGGAAGACTGGTAGGCAATTCTACATGATTTACTATTTAATTGATTCCCTACATGATTTAATCAACTTCCCTATCATCAATAATTAGTCTCCATAAGGTCAAACCACCATTTCCCACCATTACTCCAAATTGCACATCTTTAAGAACATTAACCACTTGAAATTTATCTGTGACTATGTCTACCTAATCATCATAAAATCTATTATAGGTTTTCCCATGTCTAGAGTCCATCCATTGATCAATAAATATGTAGAGATGATGGGTGACATATGGCTATATCTAGACTACATAGTTATACAAATTGAGGGAGTCATGTTTGTACCATATAGATTGCCTATGTATGTACCAAGAAAGTAGAGTGAGCAAGAAATTACTTCCTAGCTTAAATATGGACATGATTTATTGTTTTCTCTATCCTTTCCCTCTAATTATTAGAAGGACCATGTTGAAAGATTAGAAAATAGGTAGAAATCATGTCTAAACATCGAGACTCATTTGGGTTTCAATTTGACAAAATCAAATTGTGGGACCCCAAAAACATAGTAAATGATTATTTTAAGGATAATAAGCTACCCAAACTTATGTATATGCATCATTTTAGTGTTCATGACACTATTTATATTGAGACAAAGAACTATAGAGAAATGTTGGCTAGGATCAAAGGGCATAACATCAAGATTGAGCATAGGTTGAAGAAAGATGACAAGTTAGTAGGAGAGGCATGGGAGATGCATTATCTCTAATATCACTTACTACTTAGACCATTTGAGCCATCCTAGGAACAACCTCAAATGGAGCAGCCATAACCTCAAGGGAAAATTATGCAAAGTCAAGCTGAATGAGACCATTATAAGTAGAAACTAGAAGAGAGACCCATATAGGAACCCTCATCCTCAACTTTTGTACAAAGGCCACCTTTCCCATTTGAATATATAGGTATGATTTATTTATAACTAGATGAGACACTTGAGGGTGCCCTCAAAGAACTTGTAGAGGTGTATGGTTTATATGAAGAAGGGGAATAGATTGAAGAAACTCAAATCCAAGTAAAGGATCTTGGAGAAGAGAAAGGAAAAGAAGTTACTCTTGATTTAGTCCTAATGGCTCTTAAATAGAATAAAAAGGTAAAAATGGCATTGGTCTTAGTTGGACCTACAAGACCAAGGTTAACTCTATAAAATAGTACTAGTGAGATCAATCTATTTAATGATGAATTACCCATTCATAGATAAGTCATCCTTGATTTGTTTATTTATGGGAAATTACAAAATATCCCTTCTCTCTCCCACTCATGAGCACTAATGAAGGTTTTCAACATATACATACATGCAGATATCAAGCCATGAATCAGTGATATGATGAAGGAACAAGAAGAAAGAATAATTTTGTTCACTCCAAGACCAAAGAATGAGAAAATGGATGTTTTAGGAGCATGAAACAACATTGGTGTAGAGGTCCCAAAGCCTCTAAAATTCACATGTTCATCCACTACCATATAGTTTAATCCAAATATAGCTAGATTGGAAAGGGTCACCACTAAGAAAGCAATGGTGGGAGTTGAGGAATTTACCTTCCAAAAGGTTGATCCCTTTATAGGTATAACCCTGGTAAGAAGGCAACAAATTTATGAAGAACTTATCCATGAGGAGGATGTTGAGAGCTTGATTGAGGCTCAATCAACTCAAGCAAAGGCTAGGATCTAAGGGATGAAACAAAGAATTGAAAATTTGGAAAGAGAAGAGTAAAACCAAGAAACACAAGCCATTTTGTTAGTACCTAGCACCATGATAGATATGTTTGAGGCCTCATTCTTTGATATGTTTAGTTATTTGAGTGCAATAAAGCTAGCTAGGATGCACTAAGCCAAAAAGGTGACATAGCCAAAGTGGATAATAATAGAATGGAAAAAATTAGAGACCCAAGTAAGGAATTTCATTAACATTTTGATTAGGAACAAGATTCCCAAGTTTAAAACTATTATCTTAGCTCATTTGAACACCATATTGGGAATAATAGTTGACAAGGTCCAAGATCTAAGTACTTGGACAATTATTTTGAAAAGGCTTCTAATAGCTAATAAAGGATTGATCATTAGAATTGAGTAGCTCCTAGAAACTATGTTGGTAAATCCTACAAAGACCACTACCCTTAGAATAATTGATGAAGTTGAATACAAAAACAAGATCACTTTGGCAATGTAGTAAGTTAGGAGAAAGAGTCAAGGTCAGTCTGGTAGAGAAAACAAAAGAATCTTGGACATGATCTTCATAACTAAGGAAAAAATATAATAGGCAATGAGCATAAAGAAAGCTATGACCAATGATGATAGAGACTTGGATGACTTGGCTAATCAAAAATAATTTTTCCTCATGAAGCTAACTATGAACCTAGAGCTCATCAAATACCAACATCAAAAATTATTGTAGCTTTTATAGAATCAACAAGGGGACCCTTTAGCAATGCACCCACCCAGTAGATATTATTGTAGTTGTAAAAAAACATTATAATATTTAGAATATAAATATTCTTGTGTAAGGGATATGCTAGTCTATTAGCATATTTCCCATAGGTTAGAATAATGATGAAATACAAGTGTATTTTAAAAATTTCTAAGGAAGGACAACTGTCCTTATCTTTTGTACACTTGTATGTTGTAACTAACTAGTGTACTACCTTATCTTTCTATAAAAGGCATGTATCACCATCTTGTAATGAGAGAATTTTAAGAAAATTTTGTATACTTGGAGAAATTAATATAATCAAGGAGTTTTGTAAATATATTCCATATTTGATATGTCAATTTCTAACATAGTTTTTATCTCAACTGCTAGTTTTATGTCTTAAATTTGAATAGTTTCTTTGAATTTTGGGTTAAATTTTCTAATCATAAGGTTTTTAATTTATGCATATGCTATATTATTTTATGTATCTTGTATTTACTTCACTTCATTTTTATTTGTATTTATATGTGTAAAAGTTATTTCATTATATTAGTAAATCTTTAAAATTAAACTTGATTCTTACATTTGATTCTTTACATAACCCTTCAAAGTTTGCCTGATATATAGTGAAATTTGAGCTTAGGCTATTTTACATTATATATTGGTTTGAATGCATACTCAATTGAAATTGAAGATATGTCATAATATTTGAGACTAAGATCATTAATCTCTCACTTATTTTGTCCCTTATCATTCACTTTCTCTATTTTTTACACCAGATCATCGTAGCTTAAACTTCATTATAAATATACATCTAGATTAATTTTTTGCTAATGTTTGAATCATAATTCACTGAGTTAATATATATCTTATGTAATTCATAAGGAACAAAACATGATGGCTCCTAAACATCACTTGTTATAATTTTTTTGGAGCACTCATATATATCTCTACCACTATTTCACCACATGTGACATCAAGTTACCACAACCTACTACTCATGGTCTAAATTATTGGAATTCTAAAATGAGAAGTGTTATTTAAATAATAAAAACATCTATGGTGTATTTAGAGACATCAACACCACATGACTAGATTCTCCAAGTAGAAAACCTAAGCTAAGACTCCTTAAGTAGATTGGTGAAAGAATAGATTATAAAGAACCACAAGTGAATAATAAATCTTGATTTCATATTGAAATAATGATGACATGATGTTATATGTATATTTATATTTTACCCTTGACCCTTCCAAAAATTCTAATCAGCAAGGTTGATGCAGTTAACCCAGCATAATTTTAGAAACTAATTCACTAGGTCTTGAGTTAAGATAGCCAAAGGCTAACCTGATTCCTAAGTAAAAATATCTCAAAATTGTAAAAGGTTGACCTAGTTGACCTAGCACATCCAACTGATAAAATGGGATTTAGGTGAGGAAAAGGAGGATAATATGTATAAAATGACTGGAGGAGTGTGCAAATGAGGAGTAATATCTTAGGGAATGTTTTTTAGGAGCTAGTTAGATTGGTAATATATGGTAATAAGGAACAATAATCCTATAAAGCACAAATGGTCTACCCTCCCCTTTCCTAGTGCACCCTTCTAGGCATGCACTCAAAGAGATTGAGTCTCAATAGGTTCCTGTAGGATGTAAAGTGTTACTATTTAATAAAATTTGAAAATATTATTTGTATACACTATCCACATGTTAATAAGCTAGAGATGAAGGAGTGGGTATTATCCATTAAGGAGGTGTTAGAGTAGTGGGAGAGAGAACATATCATACTAAAAAAAATCAGTTTACCCTCTCATATGCCTACACACACTCTCCTCCAAGAGCATGAAGCCATCTCACCATGGATCACTCCCTATGCCAATGATCCTAGTTATACCATACCCTCAATAGTGAAACCACTCTCTCATAAGCCTATTCAGGAATAATAATACAATAAGGTGGTTGTATTGTATACTTTTCCCTCATGTAAATTATTCAATAAAGGCATAGAGATGAAGGAGGAGCTGCTAGTTGTGGTAACCCAAGAATTAGTCTTTGACAAGGAAGTTTTTGTTTAAAAAAAAGTGGTTTATGCATATATCAGCTTAATGAGCTTACTTTACAAGAGTTCCAAGACTCCCTTTCCCCTCCTCAAGATCCAAAAAATACACCTCTCAAGATCCCTAGTTGGATTAGTACTATCCTAAGTTGCAAGCAAGGTGAACCTCTTCACCCTCCCACCATCTCCCTCTTAGAGATAAAACCCATTTTACCAAAGATAGAGGAGGAGCTTATAATCATAGGTGATCCATAAGAGGATAATACAATTTTTTATAATAAAGAGATCATAACAGGTAGCTCACTTCACTCAAGGGAGGAAAAATTAGGTTTGTAATAGACTTTTTAGCATGGCTTTGACACTAATGAATTATATCTTAAAGAGGACAAACCTCAAGTTAAATATGGGGAAGAACTTGAATGGAATAATGAGTGTTCATTATACATAGATGAAAATAAAGAAGATCAAAACTAGGTACTAGAGGTTGGTCCAATTCAAGATGACATGTCACTTGGAGGTAGCATGGGTGTCTTCATATTCAAAGAATATTGGTCAAATCAAGAGCCTCAAAAGCATGATGAGTTAAACATTGATTTCAATGATGAACCTCCCTTATAAACATAGGATAAGAACAATATAGTTGTTATAGATTGATCCTTGGTAATGTTGAGAATATTTGTCTTATAAGTGAATAAGAGAATGTTGCCTTTTGGGATGAACTGGAGCTCTTTTACCTAAGCCTAAATAGTCAGCCTTCACATTCAAATGAGTCATCAAGTGAAATTTTTCTAAGTGCTCTTATAACCCATCATGAAGTGAGATTAGAGATATTTCCTAAGGATAAACACTAGCATCAAGAAAATACTAAACCACTAAGGGATTTTGTCTACATTAGAAACATGTTTGTCCCATTTCATCTATTGGAGAGCATGTCAAAAAGATTAAAAATCAAGTAGCCTAGTTCACCAAGTTTGGTGCCTCAAAATCAAGGTATTTTTCATCCTTATCCATTACAAATTAATGATTCTAAATCATTCCCATTTGACCTAGAAGTAAGATACTTGTAAGTTGTAGCCTTTGTATATATTATTAGTAGATTTTGTTATTTTCCTTTAAGATCCTTATGCATATTTCCATTTTGTTATGTGTTTCCCTTAACTAGGTGCCTTGAGAATATTATTATTTTATTTTGGGTATTCCATTATATTTTGACAGTTCCAATAATAATATTTGAAGCCTTTGTGATCAATTAAAAACTAATTTGATAAATACTTTTATGAATCTATAATCCCAATGGATATACTAAGGAAACTAGTATTTGCATAGACAGGCATGCAATCCCAAGAGGTCACTAAAACTATTGGCCAAAATTGGCCTACATACAAATTTTTTGAATAGATGGATTATGCCACTCTCTTATACCATTCAATTACCTCTTGCCTTCATGACTAGTCTCTTTCTTATCTTCACTTGATGATGTAGTGTAGTATATTAGAAGGTCTAGGTGTAGTGTTGCGAGCTATTGAGAGGCAACCTAATCTCTCTACTGAGAGATAATTTGATGGCTTGAAAAGTCATAAATTATTTTGGAATCACCTTTTTGGAAATAATTTTCAAGACCCAACATAGAACATAGAGAGATCTGAAGATGCTTAGTCAAGCTCTAAAAAAGCTCCAAGATGTTTGAGGAAGCTCTAAAGATGCTCTGAATATGATTCAAAGATGATCTAGGTAACTATGAATATGTTATTTTAAGCTATGAATATATTTATTTTACTTATAAATATGCTTTAGGTATCTTCAAATATGTTTTGAATATGATTTTGTAAGCTCTGAAGATCCACCTATGTAGCTCTGAACATGTTCTGTTGAAGCTTCAAAGAAGAGGAAATACTAGTGTAATAGATGATCCAATGGTGTGAAGAGAAGAATAGATTAATAACACCAATAAATTTTCTAATCCTTATTAAGTTACTTAACCATCATATTTTAGGCCTCTATAATCAGGTTTTGATAAGAATATCCTCTTTAAGAAAAATTAGTGTTTTGGCTTTCCTAGCTCAAAAACATCACCTACAGTTATTTGATTGTACTCTAACAAGTGTTTTTAGTGTGAGAAAACTAAAAATAATAAATTTATATATATATTTTAAACATGAAATTAAAGGTACAAATAAATATAATTCACTCTTTTTCCTTGAGTCCAATCTGGATGTAGGTTGTACACTTGAGAACTATTGGTTACTAGCTTATGTAATAAAGAAACCATGATACAGTGAGATGAATGACATAATGATTGGAAATTTTAAGAATTTTAAATGTTTAATTAAATTTTATATTGGTTTATATAATGTTTTAAATATACTATTATCATATCTTAGGTGTTATATACATATAATAGTGTTAAGAACTTCATTGACCTAATGTGTTCTCACAACATCATATGGAGATCTCCTTATGAAGGTTACAGGGTTGTATAACTAGATGAATATGTTGAATCCAATATAAAGAGTTATATAATAAAATTAAAAACAGCACTAATATTACAATAAATAATTTCCAAGGTTGAGTAAATAGTTTTAGACTGTACACACAGTCATAACCTTGAGAACTAACTTGGAGAATATTTGAAGAGTTAAAGATGCTAGAAAGGTGATCTAACCTAAAAATTTGTTAAAAAGGGTCATAATGAACCAAAATATGAATATGGTTTATATTTTAATAATGTATAAATGTATATACCCCATTTTTCCCTCAAATCTTAAGCACTATCCAAGTAAAACACATGCAACCTAAGCTAGTCTTGGAGAAATTTATGATTTCAGAGCATCTATAGGAGTTAGGTTATAATTTTTTATAAGTATTATCATGGTGAATATATAAAAAATTATATTCCATATTTAAGGACACATTATAAGTGTAATCATCATATATTATATCAGGAAACTCCTATAGTCATAAACAATCATTCACATAGGTAGCCCACTAGATAGTTTTGAGAAAAATGCATCTTGAGGCCTCTACAAGAATGATCTAACTATGAAACTTGGTAAAAGTTATTTTCATGAATTAATATAATATAAAATTAATTTATTTATTTCTCAATAATATTTCAATCACACTCATTTTTTTCCTAGTCCTATGTCTGTTAGTTGACAGCCAACATGGAGCTAAGCAAGCTTCTTGGAGGGCTATAAGATATGACAGGTGGTTTGAACCTCATGTAAGGGGTTTTGAGGAAATTTAGGGTTATTTTAATTATTAACACACCTTTTTATAGTGATAAAATTAATAATTTCAAGTCAAAATGTGGAGAAGGGAAATTTTTCAAAATTCAAGGTTTTGGCATGCAAGAGGGGACAGTCAGAAAATGCATTTTTGAGGAACTTAAAGAATTGAATGATAAAATATAATGATTTTATAATTTTTATGGCTATTTATAGGTTAAAATTAAAAAATAATAAAGTATTTTGAACTCATTAAATTTGAGAAAATGACAAAACACAAACCCACACACACTAATACTTTTTTAGGTTAAGGCAAACCTAAAAGATGCATTTTTTGAGCTATACTTAATGAAATGAAATGAAATTTTACATGGAGGTATTTTTTGTGTCATTTAATTTTTAAAATTTGTATCAATCCCATACTATACTTAACAAAACCAACAAGTTTTCATATCTCCATTTAATGGAGTCTACGTTCGAAACCAAGTCTAAAAAAGCCTTTAACAGAGGTCAAAAAGAGTATTTCTGTATGGAAAAGTAATCAAGAGATTTTATAAGATATACCATAATTTTTTTAGTGATTTTTAAAAGTAAAAAAATACTCCAAGTGGCTCAAATTATCAAAGAGACCCCTCTATACCTACCTAAGCCTAGAAGGTGGTAAACCTTCCCAAACTAGTTTAAAGAGTTTCCTAGTGAATCAAAGGCAAAGAATGGTCTAAAAATAAGGATAGAACCCAAAAAAAGAGTAATTAGTATAAATTAATCTTATTAAATCTCATAATAACCATGTAAACTCCTAAAACTATTATAAGCTACCAAAGAGCATGTTTTGATTAGTTTTGAGTTTTTAAGCTCATAAGCCCATGAAATGACTTGGAATCACTTTAAAACCACCTAGAGCATATAGACAACTCTCTAAATCTCATGTTTTACCTAATTTTTAAAATAAATTGGAATTTTTTGGGTAATTATAAGTCCCAAATCAGCCTTGAAAATAGGTTTTAGAATATGTAGTTGAAGATGGCTTGAGTTTGAGGACCTCCATCAATGGAGTCCAAAGGATTTGCAAGTTTTGTGGGATTTTTTGTAGGTTGGAGGATAAAATATGAGTTGGGAGAAAAGAAAACACTTAAAATTTATCCCTAAAAATTTACTTCAAGCATAAAATTTGTGAATGACTAACCATGTTGCCAAGTTAACAACACAAGCCAAGTGGAGATGTGGCATAGAAGTCAAGTGGAGGAGTTTTGGGAGTTAAAGAGAATTCATGGAGCATTTAATGAAGCTTATAAATGTTTTGAGACTTTTATAAAATATTAATGGACCATTTAAGGAGTCTTATATATTTTTGGAGACTTTTCTCAAGCTAGATAGAGCATTTAAGGAATCTTTTAGATGTTTGGAGACTTTTCTCAAGTAAGTGGAGCATGATGTCATCTTCTTAAAAAAAATTCCTATAGTGCCTTTTTATGCCAATGGGAGAGTTTGAAGACATTTTTTTACTTTAGAGGGTTAATTTTCTAAGTAAGATCAGTGCCTAAATGATTTAAAAGTGGTTGAGACTCATCCACCTCTTCCTCTTCTTTGATAGAACTCCATGGAGGGTGCTTAAATGGCATTTATTGATTTTCAAAAACATTTTTCTCCTCTCACATCCATTTTCTCCTATATATCCATTTTATTCTTCATTTTAAAATATTTTCCTCATTTTTTTATGGTGTGTCCCTACCCATTTATAAAATAATATCCTCTTGAAGTAATAAGACAACTTATTTTACCTATCTCTTTACCTATACTTTGTGTTTTAGTTAGTTTGTGCATGATTGACTTGTGAAGGATCCTTATTACATAGTAATATTCATCTCTTTATTACCATTTTTTATTTCATTTAAGGTATTTATAGGTATAACTTATTAATTTTTTATTAGTGATGATGGTATAGTATGAGTTTCAATACTCCTCCATGCTTCACCTCTTGTCTAGTGATCTTAGTTTGGAAATATTGATACGAAATGACTAGTTTCATATATTGTGTGAGGGTTGTATTTGATATTCCTTAGTGTTATTTTAATGAAATTTGAAGTATATTTTAGTTTGGTGCATCACCTTATTTTGTGTTTTTAGTCATCCTTTGAAACCATTCTATCCTTTTTCAAAGTAGAATTTATAGTTTACGTGATCTACCAAGACAAACCAACATTATATAGAGGTTCAAACCCATCATAAGATAACCATATCCTAGGTTTTATCCCATTTTGTATCTAGGAGTGAGAGATCTTGAAGAACCCTCTCAAAAGGGTAAAATTCCATGATACAACAAGAACTACTAGACATGGTGAACTAGACTATCTTAAAGCTTCCCCTAATCTTTTACATATGTGAAAGAGCATGTAAAAATGTTTCCCAATACATTTTTACCTAAAAATATTAAATAACTCCTCATTTATACAATGGAAACATGATGGATGGAAGTTATAAAGATACTCCAACATTGGAAAAACATTGTCAATATATTCGAGAGGGAGAATATGGTCAAGTAAAAGTACAAAGACATGTCATAAGTTTTATATGACTCATAATGTCTTTATCTAAGCATAAAACCTTCATAGTTATTCATGACTAGAAAATGTCATCTTTAGCATTAAAAATCATGATGAGACTAAAGTACTAGAATACATTAAATCATGTGGGGAATATGTATACACTTTATAATTTTCTTATCCAAAATACCTTAAATTATCTTAATTAATTTAAATAACAAAGTAATTAACTTAAAAGTTTGATTTTTTAACCAATTTAACTGTCTTTAGACCATGTTTTTTCCTTGTATTTTTACCACCTTATCTCCTCCACATTGACTTGATTTATCACTTAAATTAACTTTGTAAAATTTACCTCAAAAAATTTTAAGCACAAAATTAAGACCACGAAGAACGACCATTTGATGACAAGACAACATGACTTCACTTAGCTACCAACTAGACCATCCTAAATGATCTTGTAAACTACCAAGGGTAATACACTATCTATCATCATGGACTATTTATGACTAATACAAGTTATTCATAATGGCCATAAATAAAGGTAGTGTCATATAAGTCAAAGTTTTCAAATGATCCTCATTGAAGGTAGACAAATTTTGGCTAATAATATGTAAATTATATGATGATTTAAGATAGATAAAGTCTTAGTGGATATCATACTAATATTAGTGAATGTATCGCATGATTGTGTGGAAATTTATCTCAAAAAGTACCACTAGTTGATCCCAATCCACTCGCAATGTAACATTTTAGATGTGCACTTATGGATATTAATGGGTTGATGAAATTGTATAATATAAAGTGTTAGTAAAGTGATAAAAGTGAAAATACCAGTTGTATACACTAGATTTATACAATACACTTCTAATATATTTAGTGATCTTAATACTATATACTTCATTTATACACTTATATAGACATGACACTTATATGACATGAATTACATATGTTACATACATGCCTTGATCAATATATACTTTACTACGATGACATACTCTCCACATTTTCACATGATTATATATTATGTTATCTTTATACATTACATGATAGAATTACTTCTTATTTTTATATGAGTGGATTACATGATATACCCATCATGTCAAAAGGGGGCCATTATAATGGGATGAACATATAGAAATATGTCTATATGACTATAAAATTAGATAAGAGTATAGATTTAAGAGATTATTAAGGTTTAAAATACCATATGGTTTAATTACATGACATATAATGTCAAACTGATACATATTATAGGGGTATATGTGATGCATATAGAATCATTTTACATAGACTAAAGGGCCAATTTATACATACACAAATGCATATGTAGCTAGTTTAAAATAATTATAATTACATGTTTATAAATACACATAAATATAAGATTTAGGTTATCAAATTAATAATAAAGAAGTATGTAATTCTAAATTAATTGGTTTGCATTCATGAGGCATGATATTGGTTCACACAAACACAACAACACAACTTATAGTTGAATAAAAATCTATCATCATTCTACTTCACACTTATCAAATGTTGGGTCATTATAAGTGTATGAATATTTTTAGTTCTCTTGTTATCATGCATTATATTATACATTTATCAAGCTTGAGTGAAACAATACAGTCAAATCTATGTTCATTATGGGGGCAGGAACATTGCTCATTCCCTTTCACTCATGATTTTTGTTTAGATTGAGTGAACTTGAGTGAAACCATATAATTGAATTTATAATCCATATGTACTAGTTTATTTTGTTTCTTTGAGTTAACCTAGTTTTATGGTTCCCTCTTTACTTGCATATTTTTATATGCCCTTAACCTATAATGTGTCTAGAGATATGTGTGACCAACTTATGGATTACATACTTTTCATAATATCTCCTTTCATTTCTCTATGTTGTTAGCATGGTGATCCTATGTAAAAACCACATATAAGTAGAATATATATATGAGGTAGTGGTTATAATAATATCATCATATTGTGAATTTTTTCTAAATAAATTATTATGGAGATTTACCCGTTAAAGTATCTCAATCATAATTTTCAATTATTTTGCTATTTTTTCAAAGATTATTTTGAATCTAATTATTTTGATCTTAGTATTATGATATATTATTATATTATTATGAAACATCTAAGTAATTTCATTACAAGTGGTATCAATTTATATATTTGGTATTTTTTATGTCAATTTTTTTATGAATCTAGTGTTTATGGTAATTGAGAGAGCCGAAGGATAAAACAAACGCAACATTGAGCCATGAAGAATTTTATTTTTTCACCACTGCATTATTGTTTAGTATTTTTTTGAAAAAAAAGGTATAGATTTTTTTTAACATCCTTGTTCCAATTAAAAATCATTATATTCATCTTGGTGATACAATCACAATAGTATAATCTACTTTTAGATGTTTTTTTGTGCCTAAAACCATCAATCCTAGGGTGTGTGCATGGCTAGTCCTAACACTCAGGAATATGGGAAAGGTCAAGACACTCCAAAAACTCCTCACATGGATGACATGGAGTTAAAAACTACATATCCATTAATTTATAAGTAGTTTAAAAAATTTATTCAAATATAGAAATCATGTTGAGGAATGATGATCTTAATTTAGTAAAATGGGACGTGGATTATATGAAAAAATATTAGCCAACTATGACTACACAGTTGACCACTACTATGGCTGAATTTCCATAAAACAATTATCAACCACTCCAATTGGGTTCTCCTAATCCAAATAATCACAAATATAATAATGGTTCAAATTTCATTCTACCAAAATTGGAAGTGTGAAAGTTTTATGGTAAGGATCCACACCATTGGATCAATGAAATATAAGAACTATTTGATCTACACCACATCCCATGTGCATAAAATGTGATCACAACATCTCTATAACTGGAACTTGAGTATTTCATTTTTTATAGGTAGTTGTGTGATAAAAATAAAAATAATGGATATAATGCCTCCTCATCAATGTTTATTGAGTCGCAAATGCACTATTGTAATAACATCTCATAAATCTACTTTAGTCAATTGGAAAAATTATGAAAAATAAGTGTTGTTAAGGATCATATTTAATAATTCTAGAATTTATCCTTACACATGAATGAAATCAATGATAACAACATTATTTACATGTTCTTGGAGGTGGGGGTGACCAATGATACCATATAACATAAGGTTTGAGTCTTTAATTTAGTTTATGTTTTTGAATCCATACCATTCACATGCCAGGTAAAATAAAAAATCAAAAGAATGGATTTCACTCATGGTTATGAAATTAATTTCACATCACCATAATTTTCTAAACCTACAATACTAACCACTCAAAAAATTGAAGAGAATCATGTTAAAGGATTATTTTGGTGTTTTGATATAAAGATTATCAAAGGACATAAATGTGTCAGAAAAAAATTCTACATTCATAGAACAACTGAATATGAAGAAGGTGATGAGGCCTCACATGAAATTATGGAATAACCTAAGGATAAATCTGATTATTCTCACTTTTCTAACTCGTATCATTCGTTTTAATGTATTTTTACCCCTTAAAATCTTTATATGGTGGGATTCCTGAGGAAAAATAAGGTGAAAAAGTTGATTGACTTAGAAAGTACACATAATTTCATCAATAATATTTTTGATACTCATTTGAATTATTTTATTTATGTAGCTCCAAAATTTCATGTCATGATCATATATGGTGACACAATAAACTATTCTATAAAATTTCATATTATTAATATTTACATTTGGGAATGCATGCTTAATTATCCTATGTTTTTTAATTCCATGGGAGGGGCTTGACATTGGTTTGGGCGTACAATGGTTCATGACTTTAGGCACAATAGATATGAATATAAATGAATTATTCATGTGCTCTCATTTTGAAGGTAGGTAATTTAAACTATGGATATTATGAGAAAATTATCGCTAATTTGTTAGTTCACATTAGATGTTAATACTCTTAGAAATGGGGTTGAAGGATTTGTAGCATGATTATTTTATATCAAGGTTCAAGCAACAAATATGTCTACCCATCTTGATTTACAAATGACTCTTGATGTCAACCCAATATTTTTTGGTAAAATGACAAAATGACTAGGAACAAGTAGAGAACATGATCATGTCATAAGATTATTCAAGGTAGTACACACTTTAACATCATATCATACCATACATGTATCAATATGCCCATATAAGTTAAATTGAAAATATTGTACATGAGATGGTGGAGGCATGTATTATCTGGCATAGACAAAGTGAATATCTATTCCATTTTATAATAGTGGGGAATAATAATGACACTTGGTGGAGGTGACCTAACTATAGAGAACTTAACAAATACACCATATATTTTACTCAACATAACCCTATTATTTTTCTTTTAAATAGGGACCCACTATATTTTGAAAAGTCTAGGTCTATTTTTAAAATCGATCTTTATGGGTGTACCTAACTTATCTATTCAGTATAAATGAAAATGGACATTTTCACATGTTTAGCTTAACTAGACTAACCTAATAATACTTTTTGGAAGTTTTGCATATACACAAGTTTTCTAAACATGCATAATGATTATAAAGTTGTGGTCATGAATTTTTCCTTTTGACAAAAATTTTCTTTGTATATTTTTGGTCTTTATAACTTTTGTTCAAAACCTGTATTTTGACATTTGATCCTTCACATATATTTAACCTTAAAAAAAATGTTAGTTATAACTTTTCCTCACATATTTCACTCATAGGTTTAATTAGAAAATTTGGTCTTCACAACTTTTGGCTTTCGTAAGAATTGTTATTAATTTACACTTTGGGGAAAATGTTTGGTGCTTCTATTCAAAATTAGTTCTTCACAGAAAACATTAAGAAAAATAGTCAGAGAAATTGCCTGGAAGTGGTCTTCATAAATTATATTCATAGATCATTTTTAGGATTTGGTCTTCAGAGAAAACATTCAAAAATTATGTTTTGAAACTTTTATTCAGAATTAAGCCTTTAGAAAAAGGTTTCCTTCATAGCCTTTGTAAAATATGTTTGCCATAAGTATTTAGAAATTTTGTTCACAAGATGTGTTTTCTTTGCCAAAATTTGGTCTGGCCTTATTATAAGTCAATATCTAATGCCCAACTCTCAAAATCCTCTATGGCATATTTAAATTAGAGTAAAAAGAGTGACAAGATGACACTTGTCAAAGGAAATGATGTGGTATTCCTCTAAAATTCTATAAGTTGTACATAGCATACCCACCAAAATAAAGTGGCAATGTTTAAATTTAATGAATAAAACAAGTTTAAAAACATTGGCTATTAGTGGCACATGAACTAGAATTCAATATTAGAAGCTATATCAATGATTTGAAATTGAACATCATGCCCATTTATCACTAATGATCCTAAGAAAATTTACATCTTGAGAGAACTCAAAGCCTTAGCCACCTATATTCAAACTATGAATTAATTTCAAAAGAGCCAAGCCATAAAATTGAATAACTAAATTTTTTTGCACCTATCAAATTAATGATGGATTATTCATCTAGGAAATTTGAGGGAGTTCAAAAATCTTTTAGGTTTACAATCAAAGATTCCATTAAATACATGGACACTAGTTTTGAATTGACAATGTTCAATGATGAGTATTCCAACTATTCAAATCTATGGGACATAATCAAAAAGTTAGATGCACATTCATCTAAATAGAATATAAAACCAACATAGATGCAATTAGTGGTAGATTTACTTCCACCCAAATAATAAGGATACATCAACCTATTATGGAACTTATTCTTTACAATCAAGGTAACTAGTGGCACTTTTCTACATTAGATGGAGCATAAAACAATCATCACCTGCATTTTAGGATATGTGATCTAAATATATCTATATTCACTTATTATAGGCACTATGTTTAAATTACATAAATTTGTATCGTGTAAAAATAATAAAACAATTGGAAAAAAATTCAGTAAATGGATTATCCTTTAAGAAACATTTATCCTAAATAAAAAGCTATTGGTTCCTATCACCATGTTTTGGATGGGAGTTCTCATTGGAATGGCTCTATTGAATAGGTTGTATGGCTACCTGAGAATCCACTTTATTTACCAAAAGTGGGTTCCATTACTAGATTTATTAATGACCTCATATTCAAACTTCACAATAGGAGAGATAATTAGCACCAAGATACATGATTAAGTATTGTATAAAGATATGAGGCCTATGAAAGGCCATTTCTACATGATGTCTTACCTATTTTATGTAGTCATATTTTATGTGCATAAAGGATCACTCTAGACCCCATCTCTAGATTACATTAAAAATTAAATATATGACTCTTATTAATTCATTCACATCTATGCATATACAATAAATATATTAAAAATTATTGATGAAGTGTATCCCGAAGTATGGATGGCTATCTATAAAGCACCATTTCCTAGAATATCAAAAAGCATCACTGATACATTAATGCCAAGAGGGGATTATTGGATCTACCTAGATTATAATATTATCATGGTCACATGGAACAAGTTTACCCTACTATGTCTACAAAAATATGTGCCATAAAAATTAGCTAAACAAAAAATAACATACAAGTTATGGTGGGGCATTAGTGAATATTTAAAGAATAATAAGAATATCACATTTCATGGATCTCATTTGATGATTAATAGGATGTGTTACGTCAAACATAAGCATTTTGGAGGTGTTGTCAATTTTAGGGAATATTATTTATTGGGCACCCTCCCATAGAGATTGGGAAACTCATGGTCAAATTCAAAATCATATCCAAGGTTTGGGAATCCCATACCAATATGAACCCTACAACTATGAATTTTTATTCTTAAATTCTAAGAATGATGCCCAATTACTAGAGAGGGATCATATGGTTAGATTTATTGAGAAGATATTACAAATAATACAATGAGATATTTCAATTTTAATTATATATGCATAGTTTAAGCTTCCACTTCTAGGTGGATGGGCTATAACTAACTTTTGGAATAATATGAGTTTTCATCCATCATTGGACAAAGGAAAACCATTTTAAACAACACCTATCATGATGAATATTTTAAATCAAGAGCCTAGGATAGAAGGGATTCTTAATGTTGTAAGATATATTGGGAGAGCAAAAGAGCCAATATACATTGACTCTTTTGATTCAAAAGATTCTAGTTTTCATACTACCTCTTCAGCTCCTATGATTACAAGAGTGGAAGTACCATCTTCCTCCACTTAGATGGATTCCTCATCAACTATAAATCCAACTCTTTGTTATAAGAGGAAACCCAAAACCCATGGACCTCTTATGAACATAATTATCAATACACCATTTATAAAAGGACTGAGGGGTTCTGACTAACCATCCATGAGAAGTGAAATTACTAATGAAGATGAAGAGGAAGAATTTTAACTATCCAAGGTCCTAATCTTATAATGATAAAAATAAAAATCACCACTAAAAGTTGATAAATTAAGTGAGGATATGAATCTAACTATATTTTTAGTTCCTATTGTTTTTACAATTAAGATTGTGTTGATTGTTTCTCCCAAGTGTATTGGTTCATTTGATTATGTCTCTCTTAGTTGTCATGTCCTACCATCCATAGTAATTCCCAAAGCAGAAGTTGTTTCTTCTAATCCTACTATCTCTAAAACCTCAATTATTTATTCAATTTCAGTAGTTTTTATAGCACTAGTTATCTCTACTTTGACGATTTTTACCTCTAACACCATTCCCCCAACTGCCTTGAGTCTAAAATAGTTCATACTAAAAATACTAAGGTATCCATAGTAAGTACACAAACTACATGTGTCTTCCACCCAATTAGGAAAAATAAGCTTATATACATAGTCCATCCAATGCCCTAGATTAGTGGTATTGACTATTCAAATATCATTTGGCCCTCACTAGTAGACCCCTTACATGTAAAAGACTTGAGTCGAACCTATTTTTTTAGACTAATGCCAAGGACACTCAGCCAATCAACTCCACTCAGTTGCTAATCCCAAAGTGGGTCACATGCTTCAAAGGCCAAATCTAACAATAACTAAGCTACCCATTGTAATTTTAAAATTTTATAATTATATAGGGAGTATACAAAGAATCAATAACAGTAAGATCAAAGATGATTGTAGTAGGGGCATGGTTTTGTAAGAGTGACAAGATGTTTTCTCTCTATCCAACTATAATAACATGGGACTTGGTGAGTCTCCTTACAATGAATATTTTAGATCTTATTTGTAAACATAGAAATAATCTTTACTCAAAAAGCATGAGGGGACTAATCAAGCTAGAATATCTACACCAAGAATTAGATAAAGTCTAGGAACAACAACAAACTATTCAATTTCTTAAATAAATTGAGATAGATGTATAGAACGTAGCCTCAAGATTAAATAATATCTTGGATGTTATTTGTTCAATGAGGTTTGATTTATTTTCTCATATTATTAAAATAGCCATATTTTTTAATTATTTAAAATATGATGAAAAAATTGAAATTTATTATTTTTTACACAACAAATAAAAATAATATCCATTTGAACTTGATGACACCATTGGCGGCATCCAATGCCCTCAATTTGGTTGTTATCTAAATGTAGGAGGAAAGAGAATGGGTTTTAGGTGCAAAGGCCATAATATTAAATTTTATAGAGCATGAGAACCTAAATTTTCATATTTTGGATGAGCAAAAGATTTCCCAGGATAGATACTCTATAGGACAATTAATAACTAGATTTGGTTTTGATAATCTCCTCTAGCAAGATTAAACTAATTTCAAACAAAATCTTCAAAAGATAACATTGGATGAAATTGAGGCCAAACTAAATTTTTTTATAAATAAGATTATATACTTTTAAATATTTTAGGCCAATTTTAGAGCCACCAAGGATGAAAATGCATATTTAATGGAGCAAGAAAACATGGTGCATTGGCCACCTATTTTGAACATGGAAACCATATGATTTGAGTATATGTTTAGTTTAAAATTTTATGAAGAATTAGAGGAGAAACATAAGGCTAAGGATTCACCTTCTAGCTTAACTCCACCCCTATCTTGAATCGATCTCAAATCTCAACTCCCCCATCAAATTTAGTGCCTCCTACCACATCAAGTTCAACCATGCAATCACCAAGTTTCAATAACCCTTAGTTATCTAAAGTTAATTTTGTATGTAATTTTTCATGCAATATTAGTCAATATAACCATAGTGTATTCATAATTAATGTGTCCATGTGGTAGTTAGCTTAAGTAGTTTGTAATCATGGACACATCACATGGAATCCCATGGGAAAATTAATTTTTGGACACAATTTTGATCAATTATCAATGTATATGTAGTTTCTTAGCATCAAATTAGAACTAAAGTTTTGATTTCTAACATGTAACTTAGAGTTTTACATGAACTTATAGGATGTGGTGACCCCTCCCCAAGTCTATTTATAGATGTCAATCCCTCATTTCAAAATGTTGTAGAATTATCAATACATGAAGAAGTCATTTTTTATTGCCATGTAAATGTGTAGATGTGTTTCCATTCTAGTTTTATGAGATTAAGTGTTTATCTCCTTGGTTGTTTTGATTTAGTAATTCAAATTGTGTAACAACAATAAATAATTCCTCTTGTTATTATTAATATCTGTTAACTTAATATGTGTAATAGTTATTGAATAAATAACAAGTATTATTGATTATATGCAAATAGGTTGCCTATTTCAATTTTTAGAGTATTCAAATGTGTTTTCATTTAATATAGTCTTCTAGGTGTGAGTAATAACTAACCTATATACATTTATTATATGATATATAATATTTTGATTAAGGGTGTGCAAAAATAACTCTAAAAGGAATAACATTTAGTTGTGATCTTTGAGTTACCTATAGTATATCTTCCTAGATTGCATAATTTTTTTTGTATGTGAGTGTGTAATAGATAATAACAACAATAATTAGTCCCAAAACACTTTTAAATAAATAAATCAACCCTAGATTTAATCCCTTGAGACAATGGATCCTTCTTTTCTTCTCTACCCTTCCCTCTATTTTTGAATTTTCTCTAATTTAGATCTAACCACATTATAATAATGTCCATCCATGTAAGTCAACTAGGATTTAATTTCCTTATTAGGTTTTATTCACCCACATGAACACCAAATTAACAACCTGTATGGTCAACCTACTATTCCACCACCCATTTTTTAAAACCATACCCACAACTCCTACTTTGTATTGTAGTTTACCTTTATTGTGATCTTAAAACATTATATGATACCTCATTAAATTTGGGGATTTTCACAATACCCACATCAACTAGAAATTGTTGGTACTAGAAGGAGACCCACTTGTGTACCTTCTCTAGAGAGAGGTTGTCCCCTGTGTTTGAGTTATATTGGAGATACCCAAGAAAGTTACCAAGTCTAGATCCCAAACTAATATTTTAGTTTCATCTTTGTCATTACATTTAAGGCCTAGATATGTATCACTTATTCCTCTAGTACCTTAGGATAGGATACCTTCTCTAGTATGAAATATCTATCTTATTAATTGTCATATAGCTTAACCACCTTGGTTATTTAGATCAACTAGTGCCACCCTAGGGGATATAAAAAAATACCAAGGAATATAAAAGAGTATATACCTTCCTTCTCCCCTTCAGGAAGAATAATGGTGGAGGAACATATCAATTCTTTCAAGTATAATTTGAGGTTAATGATTATCATTGATGAAGATGTTGCATGTAAGATTTTCCCATTCACATTATAGGATACTCCCTATGATTAGTAACTTAATATACAAGAGAACTCAATTACTTTTCAGAATGCATGTCAGAGCACTTTATTTCCAAATTTGGATAGGTTACCATCCTTGAGTTAGTGTATTAGCATTTCACTAGTATGAAGGGGGAGCCTAATGAGTCAATCCAAGATTTTAATGTAATATTTAAAAATATGTACACATGGCTATGTCTATTATATAAACTAGATCATTTTTTAGTGTTATAAATGTACCATAACACCTTGTATCTAATTATTTTAGTGTTTCTGTGAAGGGATGCTATTACCAACACCTTAACATTAACATATGAATAAGTTATCAATATTGATAGATAACTCAATACACATGTACTAAGCACCCCTAATATCAATGTTAGTTTCCTAGCTTTGAATGAAGTACCTCATGTGAATCAAAATGTTCCTCCATTCAACCAGAATCAATAGTATTCACTACCTCCTCTAATGTAGCAGTCACGAAATCATAATTATTGTTATATGAATAATCATGTACAGATGAATGGTCATCAGTGGAACCAACATTCAATCCCATCCAATACTATAGTTGCCTATGGTGTGGATTATACTAATGAAGATTTGGATTTTATATAGAGAATGGTATAAAATATGAGTAATTACTTTCTTAGCATGTAAAGGAAGATGGGTGATACTACTCACCAGAATAATAATCAAAATTATAGGTTCTAAAGATATAATAGACCTTTTAATTAGTATTATTGGGTGAATATTTTTTCATCAAGCAACCGATGGCGAAATGGGTATATCAACCACAGTACAAGGAGATTTATATAGAAAAAAGTGTGGATTTACCACATCATAGTGAGATAAATCTCTCCTCTTATCAAGGGGAGGTTCCCTACAAACTACTTATATATTAATATGAACTAAAAATAGACTCAAGGGTGAAATTACACCATTTATCTCTCTTTTTCAGAGATGATGTTTATAAAGCAAAATAGAAATCCTGGTTGATGATTGAAAGCATTTCTCTTCCTTTAGAAATAGTGTTCAATAAATGATAGAAAATCTTCTTAGATAGTAACAAGATCTATGACAAACCCACAAAAGCACAAAGTCTTTCATTGCTTCCCTTACTGATTTGAAACATACGTAATAGTAGAGTGAAGTGTAGCTCAAAGTCTTCACCTAAAACTACAACAGAGCATAAGATCACAAAGGATGAAATCATTTCAAAGCCTTACCAATATCCTTCCCACTAAAACATGGAAAATATGAACTAAAGGAAATTATAGCAACTCAAAGTCTTCATAATTAACTTCAAAACATCTTTAGATAATTTCCACACAAACTTTGATTATTTAATAAAATAGATGAGAGATTATTAGGAAAAATAACATAAGAATGATCTCCTAAATAACAAAAATTATTCCAACACAGTCTGAAAGTAACCTGCTTCTCATTCATTCAAGAAAATATGATTTATAATCTGAGATCAAAGTCATAAGAAGCATCTCAATTTGGCAGAGTTTTTGCTCTCAATTATCAAAAGATATCTTTACAAAAGAGGCTCCCTTTATATATTTATAGGGAAAAGCCTTCAAAATTGAGAAAAGACTTAAATATTAAAACCTAGTAAAAGATGAGTTTGTGTTGACTTTGGAACTTTTAAAGATTTTTACATGTAATTACACATAACAAAAGTACATGTGAGAATGTCCCAAGTCAATTACAAAGTGAATGAGAAAAATGGAGAAGAAAGCATAGAAGAACAGTTCAATTTTTGTCACCAACCTTCTTTAGATGAGCATCATACATGGTGATAGCTGCTTGTATCCTGATACTGTCTAGCATAATAGTATTTTTGAAGACCACCTTAGCCCTAACTGTGGCATCTCTCATTGTTGTGATTGATTTTGCATGAATAGTTAACCTGGTTCTCAAATTTTCTAGAGTTAACTAATTATCTAAGATATTATCTACAAAATCCATTGAGAATGCTTTTTCCTCAAATTCCTTTCAGATCATACCTTCAAACTCCTGAATCATTTCTTTTGCTGAAATTAATTAGTTGTCTTTAGAGGTAAGTCTTCAAGGTAACTCATCTAATTTTTGCAATAGACTGATATCACTTTGTTCACTGGCATCCTTGGAAGATTCAAGATCACTGATCAATTCTTTAAGTACCCAGATCCTATATATCAATGATTCTTTAGTTTCAATATAAGAATCTCTATCGACAATGATGTTGATTGATACTATGGTATGTATTTTCAGCCTCTTCATCTTTGTCCATTTACTAAGATATTTATCTGTGATTTCAATATCCTGAGAAATGATATTGATAAGATCATCTAATTTTGCTCTCACTTTCCTCATTTTACCCATCCTCTCAAAAAATTATGTGAACAAGGAAACCCCATGTGCATACATCTTATCTAATTAGTCTTCAAGTACCTTTCCCTTAAGATAACTCTTTTCTACTTTCTGAATCACAAGATCATCTATGGAGAAATCCTCTAGAATTACCACTTCTAGGGCAAAAGTGAATCTCCTTATCATTGTAGTCAATTGTTCCACCATTGCTTTATAATGATCTTTCATTTCTCTTTCTCTATCAAATTTTTGAACCATAATATCCATCACAGATTGCAAATCACTCTTAACACCCTCATGAGTTATCTTCCCTAACTCAACTCGAGAGATAGAGTAGCTGCTGATATCAAAATATTTTAGAGTCACATTTTGTGGAGGTTTGGCTATCTCCAAAAATTTATACCCCTTATCTCAAATCATCTTGGAAAGGATCTTTGGCTTCTTGGGGGTCTTAGCTTTCACCGACACCATTTTACTGAAATCAAAGTCATCTAGGGAGATGGCTTGTTTTTTCCTTTTAGGTGTAAAAGTTGACAACCATGGTGGGAGAATAGAAGCAGTTATATTGGCAATAGTCCCTATAATTAGCATCACTGGGGTAGCACCTACACTGCTGGTGGGAACAATGGGCATAGTATCAATTAAAACCACACCTACTGCTAAATGATTGAGGGTAGAACTATCTCCAATGTTAAAAGATAGAGATGACAAACTAGGGATAGATCTTGATGAATGAAGAACATCTCCATAAGCACTTTGAGGGTCGCTAAAAATAATTTTAGAAGGAGAGGTGGCTCTAGAAGAGGGAATATTGATTGGAGAAATAGGTGAAGGAGTTGTACCAATTGAGTGGGGTGGAGAAGAAATTCTTGCATCTGGTTGCACACCCTCTTACAGAGATAGAGTTTTCATTCCCTTATGACCTATAGGCCTGTAATCAATTTCCATCCATTCTACCACTAGTTCTTTAGCACTTTGTTTCTCAACCACCATATCTATCATTTCTAGCTCTTTCTCTACAAATTTTGATTTCTTTGATACAAAAATGATCATAGGCTTATGGGGCCTAGAAGGAGAAAGAACATCACTTTTATTCTTCATTCTATTTTCCACTCTCCTCCTTATGTATTCTTAAAATTTAGCCTCTGATCCCATGATGAACTCTTTTAAAGTGATTCCCTTATTTGCTAACCAATCATTGGTATTTGCCAATATTGGTTCAAATCTCATCCTCAAGGAGGTCAACTCTTCTTAAGACCATTGGATCAGGGGAAGAAGAGCATTGGCAACTTGCTCAGCATGATATCTATTATTAATTAGGTCCCCATCATCTACTAAAATTGTAGGGATATCTGTGAGCCCCAGATATTCTATTTGCTCAAGAGATAGTCTATTGTAGTCCATCTTCTTGATATCTTCTGCTATCCTCAAATTGATCTAGACATCTTCGATCATGGGTTCATGGAACTGGGTCTTCCTCCTGATCATATCTTTCACACCTCTATAGACAAAATTGGGCCTCCTTTTGAAATGCTTCATGGTTAGAAGTTGCATTTCAGTCTCCATTGCCCTTGATTTTGTAGTGTTCAATATTGAGTACCTGATAATTTCAATTGGGAACCTAAAACTAGGTTTCTTGAGATCCATCTATTTATTATCATGACAAAAATTTGCCTACATAGCTCCATCAGGACCAATTTATCTGAGGGAAATCTTGGGAGCATATATAGGTAACCTTGGAAAAATCCAACTCACAAATAACAAAAAGAAGGGAACTACAAGAACATACACCTGAAGTCATTCACAATAGTCTAAACTTCATCTGACACTCTTTTCTATTCTAATTGATGGTCAAAAAGACAAAAAAATACCATGAAGAAAGCATCATTTACCCTCTTAAAATGATGGATTGAACCCTTCAATGTCAACTGAGGGTAATATTGATACACCGGGGTCATTTTCCTATCTCCCTCTAATGTTAGACCTGGAAAGGTTCTCATTGAAGCTATAATGTATACTAGATATGAAATCATGTATAACTTTGAGGTAGTAGACACCTTTGTCAATTGCTCATGCAGAGCATTGCTGATTTATTCACCCTAGAAAATGACATATTTTCTTTAGAGGATTATCTTAATGAAGGGATACATCCATTCATGAAATTGAGAGGAAGAGGGTAAACCTCATACTCTATTGAGAAGAGTAATCAAGTCATCAACCTCTTCAATAAAATTACTCCTTGGAAAGTTTCATGGCCATCTGGACAAGTTTGCTATGGAAGTTTTGAGCCATCTATTATTGATCACCTTCTTTGCCTTCTCAGGATCTTTATCATATTCATTTTGTGCTTTAATGAAGTCACTCTTCAACACTTTAGTAGCAAGAGGACACATGAACACTTTATCAATGAACTCAGGGTCTTATCGAATTACTATGTTGCCACTAGCATGTACAACCCTGGTATCTTTGTTGTAGAATTGGGCACACTAGAGAATGAACTCTATGTGATGAGATGCCACAAGAAAAGAAGATACCAAATTAATATTTCTCTCAATTATTATCTTCATTTTGGATCTAAGATTATTTTCTTTGGTTCTCTTTATAAACTCAGCCATATCTACGTGCCTGATCTCTATATCCCTAATATCATCAACATTAGAAGTAACTGAGGTGATTGGAAAAACACCTTGATACTGGTACTTCATCATCTTTAACTTCAAAGAAACCTTAGTCATAGGGATGAGCCTTTGTCAAAAGTATATTGATGAAGAAGGATCTTGAAGAGAAACTATGATAAGAATCACAATCACACAATTAGGGTCAATATTGGCAATCTAAGAAAATTGCATGTTGGATGATCATGACCAAGGAAATGTGCTTGATAGGGATAAGGTGTGAGTAGGTCAAGGAGTGAAAGGGAAGTGGGCTCGAAAGAAAAAAATGAGAAAAATGACATTTTTCTCAGAGTTAGGTTTTTGGAGAGAAAACTTGCAGGGGTGGCAAAAATTGCTGCCCTTACATTTTAAAGGTCTTTGTGCATAGGCAGCAAAAATCACCACCTGTGCACATTGGGTAAGGAAGGTTTACATCGGTGGCAATTTTCACTACCTATGCATGTTGAAGAAAAAGGGATATCATGTAAGGGTAGAAAATTTTTCCACCCCTACATGAAAAAGTGAATGGTTTGAGATCTATAAGGGTGAAAATTTTTACTACCCTTGTATTGGTTGATAGGTCCTGTGCATAGGCATCAAAAATCACCACCCTTGCACATTAAGAATTCAAGGGTTTGTGAATAAGCGGTGAATTTCACTGCCTTTACACAAGTCAGCAAGGGATTCATAAGGGTGGAAAATTTCATTGCATTTACATTGGTTGGATGGCCATATGTAGGGGCAATTAAATTTGCCACCATTACATGGGGTAAAAGGTCGATGGTTGGAAAAAAGGGGTAAGAGAGTTCTCCCTACTTAGATCACCTCATTAGTGGGAAAAAATGAGGAACGGGAAGAGGAAAACTTAGAAAACCTAGACAAGAAAGGAAAGAAGGAAAAACAACTATGAAAAAGAGAAGGAAAATGAAAATAAGACTAAAACTAAAACCCTACCTAAAAAATAATGTGAAGCAACACTTGAATCTGATGAAAACATGATTCCTCCACTCACGATCATCGAGATGCAAGGAGGAGGAAATAAAGAGGGATGGAAAGAAATGAGGTGAAAAGGGGGTTAAATGGGGCAAAAATTGACCCCAACCACTTAGTGTGTGTGGCCATTAATGTTGCATGTGAAAACCAAGACCATGTAGGGGCGACAAACTTTTCCACCTCTGCATGTGAGGTGAGAAAAGGGATGCAGGGACAGAAAAATATGCCACTCCTGCATGAAAGAAATAAAAAGAGATGCAGGGGTGACAAATTTTTCCTCTCCTACATGAAAGAATAGAGAAATGTAAGGGTAGTGATTTTCACCACTCCTACATGATGGATGCAAGGGCAGCGAAAATTATTGCCTTTGCATAGAAACTAGAAAAATACATTTCCTGGCAAAAAAAATTTCTTCCCTTACATGTAATCCCAAGAAAACACCGAACTTGAAAAAGTGAAAAGTTTGTCATCTGATCACATCAAGATCATAATGATTTTCACAGTTTTTGGGAAACCATAATAAGGGAACGTTACAAACTTTTAATGATGCTAGTTGACCAAACATGAGATCAAAAAAAACTTACCTTGAAACATGAACTTAGAGTGAAAAATATGAAATGTACAAGTTTCATAGGGGTTGTTCCAAAAACAAGCATACGCAATTTTGGGAATAATAACTGGCTCTTATTAGGGAACTTCCATTGATCGAACTGATCGATGGGAGTAGAAACCAATATCTAAGTGCCTTCATCCAAGCCATTTGGCTATGGAGTCAAGACAAGAAAGTTAAAAACATGAAAAACCAAAATAAAATAAATAATGCAAAAACTATACAAATGTACAAGTGAACTCATTTAATACTTCAAGGATTGAAGTGTTTTAGATGTTGCCCACTATGAGGTAGTGAGAATGGCACTCCATCTTGATACTCCAGCAAGAAGCTATTTTCACCACAGAGCTGACAAATGATAAATGGAACTCTCCACAAAGAATCAAATTTGTCATGCATTCCTTTTGGTTCTCTCCTCTTGTCCCACAATAAGACTTGATCTCCAATCTAAAAATCACACACCCTTGCCCTCTTATCAAAGAGTTTCTTCACCTAATTTTGGTGTGCAATAATCTAGTCCACCGCCATGGTTCATTGCTCATCTAATTCGGTCAGGCACATGATCCTTTTATCAATAGAATTTTCAAAGGTTGAATCTTTGATTACCTTTACCAATCTGAGCACTGCTAGTTTTAAGGCTCTTCAACTTGTGTCTTTAAGATAACCAATATTTGATTAGATTTTTCAAGACTTTTGGATATTTTTTCAATCTCTTTTTGTCCAAGCTTCTTCTACTTGAGTTCTCTTTTCTCAACTTATTAATTTATTCTAGAGCACAAATGAGTTCACACTCTATATCAACATCTTCATCTGATTCTTAAAGTTCTTCTTTATCCACATAATTTGATCATAATATCATGAATAGGAATTCCTTTTCCTCAGCCATAAAGGCATAGTCATGATCATATTCAAAACTATCAAGATCATCTAATGAATCACTATCTTCTTTTATGTATATGCTTTCTCATTTTTGAAGAAGTTAATCTTCTTAGAATAGTGGGGTTTCATCTTATTACTATTATCTTCTTTCTCAAATTTATCCTTTTTGTTATAAGTGCATTTAATACTAAAATGTCCTACTTTACCATAGTTAAAACATTTAAAGGGTAACTTACCTTTGTGATTTCTAGACCCTCTATTTAATTTTTTGATAAAGTGGGCTTCTTCTTCAATAGTCTCCTTAGATTTGGACGTAGGTACTTCTGTATTTACTAGCTTAGATGCTTTGAATGTATATTATCTCTTGAAAGTATTTTTTCTCCCATTCTCATCTCATATGCAATGAAGGTTCCATGCAACACATCAACAATGAGTTTATCCATATCTCGTGTTTCCTCTATTGTAGATATTTTAGAGTCATACCTAGATGGTAGAGATCTTAGGAACATTTTAATAATGATTGATGCATTCATCTCTTTTCCAAGACCTCTAATTGCATTAACTATTTCATCTACTCTGAGGAGATAGTATATAATTTTCTCTTCTTCATTCATTTTAAGGCTTTCAAACTTGCCTTTGAATGTTTGTAGCTTATCCTACTTTACCTTTTCATCACCTTTAGAGATGTTATTTAAGTTTTTCTAGATATCTTCTATATTTTGACAATGCATCTCTTTTATAAACTTTGAATTAGACAATCACATAAAATAACATTCTTTGCCTTAACATTTCTCTCATACACCTTATTTGAAGCCTGATTAGTAGGAGTTGTATATCTATTTACAACATCCATCAATACATACAACCCTAATGATTATAAACATTCTTCCATTCTAATGCTCTAAAATACATAGTTTGATCCATCAAAGAGAGGTGCTTTGATTGAAGAAGAGCCTTCTTGACTAGACATTTCTGTTTAGCATCCAAGATATACCTGAGATGATTAAGATTCTTCTAAGGAAGCGGGGATTTTATACCAATTATTGGAACACAACTATCCATAGAGAGTGGGGATAAATTAGTATTTTGAATAACTTAGTACTTTTATAAAATTTTAATGTAGACTACAAATATATGTAGAGATCACATACACACAAATATGCATAATACAAGATATACCATAGAAAACCCTATACGAGGAAAAACACCATGACGATAGATTTTAGAATATACTATTCTAATCTAGCCTCACAATCAAGAACCCCACTAGTTAAAATATTTTAGGTAACAAACCCTAAGGAAACACCAATCCCTTGGTTTAGGATCACCTACTCAAAGGAAGCACCAACTCAACTTATTTGATGACACCCACCAATAAGATCTATATTCAAAATATGGAGCTAAAACTCTATATTATAATATTGGTTCATAAATAAATCCAATTCATTTCTATATTATAGGTCTAGTATATAACCTCTCATGTATGCACATCTCTATCTTCTTTGCCCCTCTGTCTCTGTATCTCTTTTTTTCTCTTTTTGACACACTACATCAATTTCTTGATCTTTGGCTCTCTCTCTTAATATGATTTTCTTCAACAACAACAACAATAGTTACAACACCAATATTTTTTTCTATATCCTAGATCACACACACACACACACACACACACACACACACACACACACACACACACACACACACACACACACACACACACACACACACACACACACACACACACACACACACACACACACACACGCGCGCGCGCGCGCGTGCGCGCGCGCGCGTGCACGCGCGTGCGCGAGCGTGTGCACGCACGCACACACACGCACGCACGTACGCATGCATGCATGCATGCACACACAGACACATAGACACAGACACACACACACACACACACACACACACACACACACACACACACACACACACACACACACACACACACACACACACACACACACACACACACACACCCACACACACACACACACACACACACACACACACACACACACGTGCACGTGCACACACATGCACACACACGCACGTGCACGCGTGTGCACACACACACACACATAATTTAATCTAGGGTTTTGTATCTTCTCTATGTTCACACTTTTTTACTAACACATCACACTAGTTCTAAACTTAGTTCATATTTATTTAACAAGTTTCTCACATCTTGAACTCATGCTCCAATGTAGTGATTCTTCGTATCATTACTATTTTTATCATATATTAGACTATACTTTTGATTAACATACATTATTAAATAAATTTAATTGATCATTGCAATCAATTTCATTATTTATGTCATATTTTATGGCTTACATACATGTTACTACACGTTCCACCACTTGACCATTGGGATGAACATATCTTTAAATATTGACCATATATATTATGTTTTATGTCATGATCCTATGATCCTCATTAAAATTTCTCATCTTTAAAATGTGTTCATTAGATCAAGTTCAGATAGGATCATGTACTCTATTTTATCCTTGTACACTTTTAGGATATAACTTTCCAACTTTAAAATGCATTTATTGGATCTTTTGATCTGATCTCCCATGTGTCATTATATCTTCAAAGTTGCATGAATTTTACCTCTATCTAGCATTAAAATTTTACCACTTGTCCTCATCTTACTGCATCCTGACATATTGGAGAAAACATGCTCTATCGATCTCTTCAATAGTTGCTTAAATTTTACCTTGTGCAAAATTGACGAAGTATGGGAACCATCTCAATATGCCTATAAAGATAACTTTGCACAAATATATATTTTTCTTTGATCAACCACCTATTCTAAAATTTAGACCATATAAATTAGGCATAATACTGAATAAACCCATATGCTCATTTCTTCTTGAAACATTCATGCATACAAGATATAATTCCATTAATGTGCTCAATCAGATTCTTCTACCATAGAGCCAACTATGCTTATAACTTCCTAGAAGGATAACTTAGTTCTTGCATAACTTATGTTTTGCTTAGTCACATGACCTAAATTTTAGTTCATAAGATCCTCTCACATAGGCAATCCCATCCATATATCCATCTACTCTTGAAACCTTCATTCATGTAATATATGACATTATCAAAATGTTGTCTCAACTTTTATTACAACCTACAAATTTGCCTAGGTATGGGAAAACATTGTCAAAATGCCTAAGAGCCCAACTTTGAACATGCATATCTTCTATGAAACCACATCACATGACCTAAGATTTAGGGCATAAAAACTAGGAATAAAAATTAACAAACACATATGATTATTTTGTCTTGAAACATCCATGTATATGAATTTTTACCTCTTCAACATGGTTACTTGGCTCTTCTAAAACCCTTTTACAAATTGGATAAGTATATAAACTTAGTGAAATATTTTTGAGTATCCAACTTTGCATCCTCATATATTTTACCACACTTCATCACATTACTTTAAATATGGTGCATAATAAATAGGGATTAATGTGATCACAACCATATGACAAACTCTCCAAGAATCATCCACATATGGTAATGGTGACATCAAAAAACTACCTATATATATTTTACTCTCATAGATCCCAAATATCTAAATGATCTAAATGAATAATTGGATGAATTCCACTCATGCACACAAGTATTCCAGTCATTATTGACCTCTGATATGATCACTTTCACAGTCTTAAATCACCAGACTTAGCCTTGAACATTAATGACAACCATAATGCTATTAATATCTCTTTTGACATCAATGACAATCATATTTCCAACATATCTCCTATCACAAAATTTGCAAAGAGACATTCCCTCTCACTAGGAACTTTGTTTATCTATTAACACTAGACAATTATCTTAAAAATTTATAAATCTCCTAATATGACCATGGTCCCTGGAAATGACACCAAAATTGATGAGATTTATCAATCACCATCATTAAATAATGTCAATCTAGGGATAGTGTCTAAAGTTAATATTCAACAAGAGAAAAATATCTCTAAAAAATGGTCCCTTCTACCAAAATCCACACTTGAAAAAAAAAATAACTCTTAATGAAATTAAATCACACATGTATGAAATTAAATCAAACTTGAAAGAAATTAAATTACTAAATTGAAAATTAATGATATATAAAGAAACCACATGTAGGTTCATAACAAACTATATAGAAAGGAATGTTTATATGACACAAAGGGAAAAGACAACAATTCACAACAAAAGGATAATTACATCACAAAGAAGTAAATACAAACACATTGATCCATCTTCTTTGGAATGAATGGCCATCCCATTCCTCAAAAGAGGAGTTTGTTTAGAATCACAAGATTTTATGCCACAACCTTTAGAGTGAATTATTTAGAACAACGGAGAGAGAAATATGTCAATATATTTAATGGTGTGGGAGGTTTTATTTATAATTTCATCCTTCTACCTAATACCTTATTCAGGAGTAATAACCAAAATGTTTTATCCTATCTTAATCTCCACAAAATATGGAAAGAGACATTTATTTTATGAATCTAATCTATTAAAACATAGCCTCAATTATAAAAAAATATGGAGAGAACTAATTTATTAGAATGAAATTATATAAATTATATGAATCTAAATTTATCTATATTATATAAATGGAAAGTCTATATATAAAACTATATAAATATAAATACTATAAATATAAAGTGTTCTTGTGATAGCTATAAATGATCTTGATCATTTGAGAATAGATCAAACAATCATTAGAATGCCTTAGAAATTCTTTCCAAATGATTCCTTAGTGGTTATGTCAATGTTTGTATCAATATTGATTAAGTCTATAGCAAGCCTAATGAATTTTATTGAAAGCCTGATGAAGTCCATAGCAAGCATGATAAAGTCCATATCAATCCTGAAGAAGTATGTATCTTGCCTGATAAAGTTTGTATCTCACCTATGGAATTCTATAGCCTAGATAAAATACTAGATATTATACCAAAATATTATTTTAAGACCATGAAATCATGCCAAGACTTACTATCATTTATTTCATTTTGTTATATTACCATTACTATAGATATGTATTCATGGAAATGATCAATTCCCAAGAATAGAAAATATGGATTTGTTGATCATCTCAAGATTTTAGTGATGAAGGTAATCTATGGAACTATTTTGATGTGAGTCAAAGTTGATCCTTGGTTTGTACATTATGGTTAAAATCTAATATTACTCTTTATGGGATACGTATATACACATTAATATCTGTCCCTAAGAATTAGAAATAATAGTTAATAAAGATGACAATCATTTCTAAAGAAATAAACAAGATGTAATTTCTCTATCTAATTTTAAAACAACCATAATTTTAGAAAATAAACTTAGATCCACTTCTTATGAAAGGAAAAAGGATGTTATTTTATGGATATATTGAGCCATTCTATGGTATCATCAACTAACTCCTTGACCCCAATGCATATTGATTATTTTTTGCCTTTACTTACCTTGCACCATGATGTGAACATATTTGGAGATGGGAGTCCTACTCGGGGGGTGCATAGATTGGTCACTTTATGACGGAAAAAATTTGGGGGTGGGGTGGCGGGGTTGGGGGGGGGGTGGGGTGGGGGTCCCACCTTCTATTTTACAAAGTTTTAGATGAATCGAATAAGAGGTCATCTTTAGTTGTAGTCTAATCATGCTTTCCTACCATCTATAAAAATATAGAATCAAAGGATTAATTTTTCTCAGCTAAATTTATTGTATTTGTGTATTAATGATTGATTATGGGTTGAGTGTGAGCCACTATTATTATAATTTTTACCATCTGAATGTTCTAGTTATTCTTATGATTAACTAGTTCATAGTATGCTTAGTATATTGGACTAATATACCTACTTGTGATGGATACTTCTTGTTGATGGAATCCTTGTGGAGGTTTTTACATTCATGACTAAGCTTTCCCATGTTAATGTCCTTAATATATAATAATTTTGATGTCATAATGTTAAGAATTCTACGAATGCTTGCAAATTACATTTTGAGTTTCTTGTAGTGGCATCTAAGTATTTATCCTATGGCTTTGACAAATAAAAAATCATGCTTTCTACTCATATGAATCTAGATATGTAAACCAGTTCATGATATGACTTATGTTTAGCTATTATATATCTTGTGGGCTAACCCTTGTTAAGGTTCAATCTAATAATTATAAAATATTTAACAACTCTTACAAAGAGTGTTATTGAGGACCTTAATAATCCTTTAATATAGATATCTTGAGAGGGAATCTACCAAGTAAGGAGTAACTCTTAATTTTATTGACTCTTTTAATAAATTGATGAATATTTTATACTTGGTAAAAAATTATTGACATTTAACCTAATAAATGAGAATTATACCACCTCATTTATTTTGTTTGAATTGACATTATGGAATAAGCTTATCTATAAATGATTGAAACTTAAATAAATGGATAAGTGATTGTTATTAATAATTATAATATAGTACTTAATAGTCTCAGGATTACTACTATTCTAGTTTAAGGTTATAAACTATGGAAGATTTTCCTAAAACTTAGTAGATGAATAAGTAGAATACTATAAACCTTCCATTATCAAAAAAATTACATATTAAGAGAATAAATTTTTTATAATTTAGCTCTTTTGTTATATTATTAATAGGGAATGAAACCTTTAGGTTTGACTGAGGTCTCCCTTATAAAGTTTTAATAAAAAGAGAGTAAATAATAGATCATTGATCTCTGGCTAAAATATTAACATTAAAAGGAAATCAAATGGGTGCAACTATAGAGACCCTTGAAAATATTAATTATTGATTATCAATTTTTTGGCAAGATAATCATAAAATTTATATCATTAAACCTTAATCAATCCATGGATTAAGATTTGTGTCTTTGATTTAATGGATGAGGTCTTCATAATAATGCTAGAGTATTTAAATTCTAATGAATAGATAAGTTAGGTTTTAGGTTGAGTTTGCACAATATTTTTATAATATTCAACTAAACCAATGAGAATATAGGTTTAGTGTCAAGATTATTTAAGTGTTGACATCTTTTTGTTTCTTTGTTTTATAATCAATCTTGATTTGTTGGTTGATTAATTTCATAGTTGGCCTTAGATGTTTTTTGTGATTTACCTAAATTGCTTGATTTTAACCTTTTCATATTATTTTGTGTTGGTTTTTGGTTCCTTCATCCTTTAGTTGTCTTAGGCACTTATTATAGTTCACACATTTTAGATTAGTCAAACATTGTTTTTAACTTATCCATTTAATGCCTTAGCTTTCTCTTGGATTTTATTCCTTATTAAATTTTGTGAATTTTTATGAGTTTGTCAAAGGGAAAAATGTATCATCACTACTCTTAATTGGGAGTGGCATCAACACAACATATTGTACAATCATCACTAAGTAAACAAGATCAAAGGATGTTACCACCTAACATCATCCTAACAACCCAATATCATATAGTTGACTATACAGTGTTTAATCCTCTATACAAGTTGTTATATGGGATGTTGCCATGTGGAATGATTCCAATGATACATATCCTAGATATGTATGTATATATTTCAAATTCTTTAAGAAAATGAGCTCATGGGATGTTTCCATAGGGCATCATCCTAATGACATGTTATCTTAGAGATGATTGTGTAGTATTGGAAGCCTCTACATAAGTAGGATAGTGGGATTGTACTATGTAGTACAATATCAATACTTTTTAGGTCCAAAGAATACATGAAAGCCTTGTAGAGAGATAGGGTAATGGCTTAGTAAAATATTTCCATGTGGAGCTTTTCACAAAGTCACCTAAGAAGTGAGAAGTGGAAAGACTAGCCTTAGGAGCTTGAAGGGAAGCTAACATAGATATGGAACTCCCCAGAGTATCCACATGGATCCTCAAAATTTTGGTAGTAGTTGATGGCAATTTTGATATATTTTTTTAACATCATGGGATAGTGAAGCTGAGTGTGAGCTCATGAATAAATTCTTGAGTGTTGGGCTAAATAAATAGAGCTTCCAACATATGATTTAGTATTTCACACCATTTATGTGATAATGGAAGTTACAAGATTCATTTTTTATTATGTGTTTGAATATATTAAAGTATCTATCTATGTTAATTGGTGTATTATTCATGGAATTTATGTGTCATGCCTATATTTTAGGGAAAAAATGGGCATAACAAAATATCATTAGTTCCAAATGATATTCATCTTATATTCATATAATTTTGAACACTTTATTATCATGAATGTATTTAATACATTTATGAACTATATAAGGTATTTATCTAATATTTTTTATCATAGGGTTTCCTAACAATATATCTAAGAGACATGTGCTTGGTAGAGATAAAAATGGAGTGGTAAAGATGAGGAGACCCACTTGTATAGGTAGTATTATATTCCCAAGGGTATCATGTTAAATATCATCAAGTGATTTTATGACTATCTAAATATCCTTTAAATATTACATTCTATAACCAATAGAGTGGATGAGTGTTATGGTTCACACATTTTTTATTGATCCATTTATATAATGACATTATGGATGGATTATTTTTCAAACATTTTCTTGAACAAAATGTGCATATCTATCTAAATCATTATAAATAACCTCAATATCATCAAATGTGGTGAATAATACATGAAAAATGTTTTATTGTATCTATAATAATGATGTTATCAAATAAATTTCCATATGTAGAAGGAGGAGGATGATCATTATATGCACAATGTACTTAAATATTATCCTTTTTATTCTCTTCATGGAAAATGATATTTTCATAAATTAATATTTGAATCTTAATTTTGTTTTGGCATGGCCTCTTTAGCACACGTGTCAATGCCAATAATGTTCTCATTGGTGAAATATTGAATCTTATGCTTGAGATTGAAAATTTTGTTTTTGGGATGACCAATACATCTATGGTGGTCATAATATTCATTTCAATCAAAATTTATAGATTGTGGTTATACATGTATACATCCATTGGTGAGTGGTGAAAGAAGATATTTAATTCAATTATATTTTTCAATAATTCATGAGGACATAAATGTAACTTTGAGAAATGATTCCTCTAGTAGAGATTTTAATTGAATGTTTTGTGTTGGTTGTGAGATATCATTAATTATAATATTATATTCATTATTTATTTTGTTGGGTTTAATCTTATAGTTTGAATTAATTTTAAATTTGAATTAGAATAACAATTTTAAGTATACTTGATATTGTTCAAAGTAATCAATTTGACCCCACATTATTTAACTTTATGGGATATTCATTAATAGACTTAAACTTATCAATAATAATTGACTATTTAAGTGAATATCTAAAAAAATTAGTGATTATATCTTGGATCGCATTAGAAACCACATCATTTTTTACTATCATATTATTTTTTCTTAGCACATACACACTAGTTATTTGATTAGACCCTTGATTGAGATTTGTAATTTTAGCATATGAAATCTTTTCACCAATGTTAGAAAAATGTGTAAAAAACTAATTCTATAAAGGATCGAGAGCCTTTAATGATAAATATGAATATCAAAAAAGCATATAAGAGAATATTATTCAAGACTTATTTAGAATATTTTTGTAAACAACATTTCATTATCTACATAATCTAGACAAGATGCATGGAATGCATTTAAATGTTGTTTTGAATAACTTTTTACTTCATATAGAGAAAGCTTAAGAGCTAGAAATCAAAATATTAATGTATAAAACTAAATTTAAAGTGTCAATGGGTTATGTAATAAGGAACACAAGTCCATGGATGAGATATCTTAATAAATGGTGTTTTAAGTTTACATATGTTTTCTTATAAGGAAATAAGTGTATTCTCAAGAGTAGTATTTGTAGAAGTGATTGGACAATTATAAGTAGTATGAGTTAGCATAAGAATGGGTATATTATGGAGAGTAAATAATTTAAAAAATAAATGGATGGTGTTAAATAATTAAAGAGAGGTTTAGAAATAGGAATGGATACAAAGTAGAAGTAGGGGATTTGAAAACTTAAAATTGTAATTGTTATGGTTGATATGAGGCAAATTTAGATTTATCTTCATATTTTTATGCTACAAGTAACCAATGATCTTATTAAAATATTTAATGTTATGTTTGATAATTTGATGAAAGTGAAATAATTATTGGACTTAATTTTTATATACTCCATTAAGCTCTTATGTATCAATATGAGTTTCATGTTTATTATCAACATCATAATCCTCTTCATTATTTTCATTATCAATGTCAATGTGAACCTAATAAATAAGAGGGAAAGGAATTTTAATATAAGCATTATTAGTTTGATAAAAAATCATGATTTCTCATTGTAGAAGAAACATAATGAATATACATATATGGAATAGGATTACCACTTAGTCTATAAATTTTCCTTAGATTCATATAAAATAATATAAATTAAGAAATGATACTAAATGTGAATATAGTATAGTAAAAAAGTAGATATAAAGATGATTCATAAAAATAGTTTTAATGATTGTGCTAGATATTAAATATACTTTCTCATTCATTAAATAGTGTAAATAGAATATTTTAGAGAACTAAATATAGATGAAAAACCATGCATGTATCTCAGGTGCACCATAATTCAAACAACTAGAATAAGATTCATATGGTATAAATAAGGAACTTTGTGTGTTTATGATATATCCTGAGGTTTGGCATAATTAAACTGTATGTTTATCATTGTTCAATGGTTAGGAGAATTAGGGAGATACCTATCATACCATGATGTCTATCAAATAAATCATCACATTTCTTGCTACAATAATCACTAAGTAGTTTTGCATCTTCTATATCAAAGTTATAAAAATAAAAAAACTTAAATACAAAACAAAATAAAAAGTTTTATCATAAATAATCATGAATTTTTTTTTATGAAATAAAAATTTTAGCTAAAACCCTACAATGCAATAAAAAGGAATGAAATAGAAAAATGTTCTAAAAAAAATAAGGGCTCAAAAAATTGTTTAATGTTCCCTTTTATTTAATAATGAAATGAAAATAATAATTAAATTAATAAATAATTAGTTATATGTAAAAAAATATACATACCTTAATGTAAAATATAGAATTTATATAATTGAAAATGAGCTAAAAATAGTAAATTGACACAAGATATGTAAATTAAATTGGGTATGATTTATTGTTTATGATGTAGGCTATCTATGAGATTAAACTACCTCAAAATACATATGAGATGTGTTACATCCAAAATAGGAATGTGTTGGAACAAGGACATGGTAGGATGACAAGGATGAGTTATGGACTTATCAAATGATTTTGGCCATGACTTGGTTGAATATGGGATTAATTTTTAGATAGGGTACGTGTGGATACCTAAAAGAATATAGAGTTATATTTTATGTGCTTATTTGATGTGTGTAATACTTGAAAAATAAAAATCCTAACTCTTGAAAAATAAACACAATAGATATAAAATTACAAGGAGGAATCATGTAATGGGAATAGTTAATCTATCCTAAAAAGACCCCATGTTGTTTGAGTATGACATAAATTGCCAAAAATTACCTTTACTAAATGTATCTATCCCTCCTATAGTGAGCTTTTTCATATTTATATTTATATATGAATTCAACTAGATATATTGATTTTTATGCTTGATAATGAATAACCTTGAATTATAAAAACAAATATTCAGGTTTCGCCTATGATTGCTAGAGTGATTAAAATTGGAATTGTAAGAAATAATGTATTTTCTCAATGTGTATTATAAATTATAAGTGTTTTATAGATGATTCTACAGGCACTGATGTGATTAATTAGATAAAAATATATAAATATTTTTTTTAATCAACCTTGTCCATCATAGGAGGGGTAACATGTAACATCTCAAATTTTAAAAATTAACATTTTGTGTGTGTGTGTGTGTGTGTGTGTGTGTGTGTGTGTGTGTGTGTATTGGGATGTGTGAGAGGGGAGGGGATAAGGTCACAGTGTGGCCCTATCTGACCTAGCACGGTATTATCCTACAGTCATAAAGACTATTTCAATATATCTAATAGTAAGTTGTAAACAAAATAGGGATGTTTGAATGATGTTTCTATTAGTTTTAAGATAGTATATATAATAATGAAGGATCTCATATAGTTTTCAAGTTAACTAAATGGTGAATAGACTAATTAAGGGTAAGGATGTAAATTTTAAACATCATAAAGTACTTAATGATTAAACTTGAGTGTCTACATGAGTAACATATGGATATGTTCTCTTAATCATGTTAAAATTTTCTTAATTTAGTGGGAATAAAGTATGGAATTTGACCTAAATTTTATATTTATACTTAACCAAGTGCTAGTAATGGAATATGACATATACATTTTCATAAGGGTTTTAACATCTGTAGACACATCATTTTTTACACTCCAATATCATCATTTTTCACTAAATATTTACTCCTCATTATCATGTAATCAATTCTTAATTTATTCTATCAAATGAAAACATCAAATCAGATTACCATTTTCATTCCAAATCATGACTTTGTATCGCTAATCATGATATTATGTCATATAATGTCACCAATTTCATCAATTGCATTATGATTTAAATCATTAATTTGATAATCTCACCATGGATAATCTAATTGGATATATTATTCAATGTGGAACCTTGAAAAAATAATAAAAAATCAAACCAATGATTAATATTTAATGAAATCATGTAGAAATAACTAATTTGATCCTAATAAAAAAACCATGGAATTAGATGATTTCATATTTATCTTAAATATAAATAATTAATTTGGTCACAAATCATTGAAATCATCCAAATATAATCAAATCCCCATGTGAATACTCAAATTCTAAGAGAAAGGGACAAGATTGAAAATAAAAAATAAAAATAAATTTTGAATTCCTTTCTCAAATCCTGATGTAATCACCTTTTATTCCAATGTAATTCATCCTAATGCTTCATAATTCCAGTACATTACAAATCCCAACCCCTCATGTTTAATCTTCTAACTCCCCTAATTTATGAGCAGGATGACGAATCCTCCACCGTTGATATAGAGATCAATCTAACCATCTTAAATGATTCACAAAATATATTAATTTTAGGTGACCCCCTCATTTGAACAATCTAAAATCATGCAAAAAAATGTTGTTAATGCCATCATCAAAGATCCAATCAAGTCATCTGATCATCAATTCCAACATTAATGTTTAAGGGGAAGTGTTTCCAAAATATCCATGCATTATACATGAATTCATAATTGCATTCCACATAATATGAGAAAGTATCCATGTCATGAGGGTCATCTTTTATTTGTGATAAGTGAAGATAATTTTCCACCAAATCTTTCTTAACTCAATTTCAGGTATTTATTTTCAAATTTTTTAAAAAAATTGTTAATATTTTTGTTTAAATTTATAAAACTTGAATTTTTATTTTAATTATTATTTTTATTTTAAAATATTATTTTTATACATTTTGCATGCCTAGTGGGACTCACAACCAATAAGTCCATAGTAAATTTACCTTGCCTAAAGTGTGCCTTAGATATAAGACAAATATTACTTAGTTTTAGTCAAAATTAGTAAAAAATATTTTTTTCATGTGCCTATCATGGTCACCCAATTAAATAGTGAGTTTGCATACAAAAATAATATGATCACCCTATTCATTATAAAGTTCACCTTTGTTTATCACTTAAAAAAACATTAGCAGTATTGCATGTAAATAGGAAAGATCTCATTATTCATTATTTGTATTCCCTATGCATATATTTTTTTCTTAGATTAAAATTATTTAATTATTTATCTATGGGGTCACCCTTTTATTAGGTGAGATTGCATTTATGTTTATATAAGATTGATAAGATTGCATTGTATATTTTTAGGATTACACTTCTCATTAGTGGTATTTACAGTGTCTAGTTGTTTGTATTAGATCAATAGGACTTCAATTTATATGAATATTAAAATTTTATATATATTTTTA